>JBBPBX010005201.1:0-40618 GCA_038048925.1 Garcialebias charrua | reverse complement strand
TCTTTCAGCTAACTAAAATATTTTTTTTCATTCATTCAACCTTTATTTATACAGGCTAGCCTCGTTGAGCCACGGGGACTCATTTTACAAGAGGGACCTGTTTCACTCACACCTAGGGACAATTTAGAGTTACCAATCAGCCTAACATTTTTGTGCTTCTTCTAACTTCTTTCTGATCATTTCAGTTTGTTATGCTCCTTTCAGATTATTTCTGTAAGTTTCAGCCTTTTCTTCTACAGTATTTCCTTCTATTTCCGCAGTATTTGCCAGCACTTTGGTGTGGACTTGTTCCTGTTTAAAGTGCTTTATAAATAAAATGGTATGGTATGGTATGGTATTTAGCAGTTTTTATGCTAATTTGAACTTTTTCAGCCAAATCTGCATTTTTTTTGCACTCATTTCCATTTTTTAAGCCTAAATCAGCAAAAATTTGCTCTCTCCACTTCTAGTAATTTCAGCTTCTTTCTGCTGTTTTAGCTACTTTTCTGCTTTTTTTGTGTGTGCTAATTTCAGCCTTTTTTCCCCCCCCCAGAATAATTTCCATTTTGGGACTCATTTCTGCTTATTTCAGCCTAACTGGGCAAACGTGTTCTTTCAGTTTTGCTATGCTAATTTAGGCTTGTGCTACATTTTCAGCTATAGCTTTTAGCATTTTTAGCTAATTTAATTTGTTTTCAGATAAATACAAGTTTTTCATAGTAATTTCTGCTACTTACAGAATAATTAACTTCTTAATGCTAAATTCAGCTTGTTACGCTCGTTTCAGCTTGTTTTTTAGCTACTATTTACCGGTAGCTGTTTTATGCAAATTTTTGCTTTTCCAGCTAATTCCACATTTATTTTTTAACTCATTTCAGCTCTTTCTGTTTCATTCTGCAGTAGTTTAAGATTCATTTGCCTTTTCAGCTACTTTTCGAATTCTTTGCTAATTTCAGCTTTTTTTTATTAATTCTCCAATTTTTGTGCTCATTTCTGCTCATTTAAACTTAATTCAGCAAATATGTTTTCTTTCTGCTTTCTTCTGCTAATTTAGGCTTGTTCTTCCATTTCAGCTACATAAATTTTTTTAAAGTTAATTTCAGCTGTTTTTCCGCTAGTTCTTCAGCAATACTCATTCATACTGCATTTTTGCAGGAAATGCAATTTCTCTAATTTTATATTTCAAATCAACTGTTCTATAAGGACATCGAGAGGAGCCAGTTGAGGTGGCTCGGGCATCTGGTTAGGATGCCTCCTGGACGCCTCCCTGGTGAGGTGTTCCGGGCATGTCCCACCGGGAGGAGGCCCAGGGGAAGACCCAGGACACGCTGGAGGGACTATATGTTTCTCGGCTGGCCTGGGAACGCCTTGGGATTCCCCCAGAGGAGCTGCTCCATGTGGCTGGGGAGAGGGAAATCTGGGCCTCCCTACTTAGGCTGCTACCCCCACGACCCGACCCCGGATAAGCGGACGAAAATGGATGGATGGATGTTCTATAAGGATAGCAGGTCCATTATGCACGAGGTACTTTGAAAAGCCATTCAAATAGTTTTTAATTATAATGATATGTTACAGGATAAAGTTTATTTTAATTGTTAGATTTTCGGGCTCCAAATGGTCTAGCTCCATCTAATCTCCAGGATCTTTTACATCGTTCTTTATAAAACACTGGGGTTAAATAACGTGAAGCTTTGAGACGTTCCAAGATTTAAACCGGGGCGATCGCATGTTTGCAGTTGGCTGCTGATCTGAATGATTTACTTCTCCATAGATCTGCTCAGGCTGTAGAACATTTTAAGATGCTCCTTAAAGACCCATTTCTGCTTCTGCAGAGTTTAACTTGATTTGTTATCTGTCTTTCTAGAGTAATTATATTGAATGGTTTTATGACTTTGTTTTTATTACTTTCTATCTTTTGAGATTTTTACTTTTATCTGTTTTATAAGTTTCTTTTTTAAATCATTTTGCTGCACAGCGCTTTAGTGCAGTCTTTTTTGTTGTTGTAAAACACTGAATAAACAAACAGATATTAATTTGTAGCATGAGGGTCACAACAAAACTGGGAAAGCTTGGACATTATGAGGCTTGTAATGTTTTGAGGTGTCATTAAAAAGAATTTTTGGACAATTTTTACTATGGCTTCATGGAAAGGTAATGAACAATTACTACTGTACACGTTTTAGATTGCTCTGAACCACCTCGGCTTGTAAAAATAAACTTTTAATCTGATCAGATAATGGCTAGTCTGAAGGCAGGTAATAAAGTGGGTTGCTTCTGTGGCTCCAATCTACAAAATTCCCCAGTGGTTCATGCAAATACCATTTAATAAACTTTTACACCACCTTGCATGTTTATTTACATGACATTATTGGCTATCTGTAGATAGCAAATAGCAGAGGCAACTATCTGTGGCATTTCTGGCTGAAATACCTTTTTCTGCAGGAAAAGTAAAACAGACAACAGTAAAGGTTTGGTAAACTGTGTTTGCATGAACCTCTGAGACATTTTAGATATTGCAGCAGCTTTAAGACTAGCCGCTTCTGTTAGCTTATCTCAAACGTACTTCTCAGCTCTGAGGTCCTTCAAAGCAGGTTAGATAATTATTATTCATAACCTTTATGCACAATATTGTTTCTAAATGCCCAAAATATGTCCCTTGAGTTTTTACCCTTTAGAAACCTTCAGTGTGATTTTTACTAACAAAACTTGTTAATAAACTATGAATGTACCAGTTCAGCTCTCTTTCATTAAATTATTCCTCACATTGTTGATTAAAGCCAAATTATAAGATCAGTTCAACCGCCTGATTAACAATGAAGACAATCCTTTTTACATTTCGAACATTTTTCTCTATAAACATGAATTTGTTGGTCCACTGGACCCGTTTCCTCCACCTCAACCTGCAAATGTTTGACAATCACTTTTTTCTGCCACCTTACCAACTAATGAAGCATTTACCTGAAAATGCTTTGCTGTTCTTTTATAATTTTCTCTTGCTTTAAGAACAATAATACTGTAATTTTAAAGTGTCATAAATATATTTTGGCTGCAGATTGCTGGTATTTCAGAGGACTAAATAAATAAAAAGCTTTACAAATCAGTGTTTATGAAGGATCATTAAAGCTTCATTTCTTTTAAGTCTGACTTTTGAAAAACTGTTCTGATAGCTGAATTTTTATTTTTGTATGATGCTCTTCTCCTTTTCCACCTAAAAAAATAAAAATAATAAACGGTCCCTGGAAATATCTTGGTGAAAAACGTTTTACCTGTTTGAAATATTCAGACTTCACTGAAACACAAATTAAAACTTGTGGTCTCCTAACGTTTAATGTCAGCAACATGAAAGAAAGCCATTTAATGCTGTTATTTAAAAAAATGATACGATGAGAAAGAATGATAGCGATTCATCCATTCTTACCGTGTGGGTGTCAGTTTCTCTGTGTGACTGTGAAATCGCACTGCGGAGAAGCACAGACGCACATATGCACACACACAAAACTGACACACAAGCACCCTGCATACTAATACACTGACTGATGGGTAATCAAGCAGAAACACACGGAAAACATGCACACAAACACACACACAACTATCAGACAGGTAGCAGTGCTGTGGAGTCCAAATTGAGAAGTGGTACCTGTAAATCAGAAAGAGAGAGGGGACATTTAAAAAAAAACTTTTAATTATAAAATAAAATAAAATAATTGCATTTCCTTATTCCACAAGAACTTGCTGAAAAACAGCTGAAATCAGCTCCAAAAAAGCATGCTGACATGTAGCTGAAATGGAAGAACAAGTCTAAATTAGTAGAAGAAAGCATAAGAACACATATTTGCTGAAATAGGTTTAAATAAGCACAAATGAGCACAAAAATTAGAAAATTAGCTAAAAAGCTGTTTTAAAAAAAAATTAAAAAATTTTTTTTAAATAAAAACGTAGCTGAAAGGGCAGAAAAAAGCTTAAATTACCAGAAGGAATTGGAAGGAGCTGAAATTAGCTTTAAAAAAAACCAGTATAATTAGCTAAAAATGTGAAATTTTGCATTAAACCGCTATGATACAGCAATAAAAAAGCTGAAATCAGCAGAAAAAAGCTGAAAGGAGCATAACAAGGTGAAATTAGCATACATTTTTTATTAGGCGGAAAGTAGCAGAAATTAAAAACTTGAATTTAATTGAAAACGGCTAAAATTTGCTAAAAATAAAAATAATAAAAGTAAGTGAAAAGGTAGACAAAGCTTAGAGTATCAGAAAATAAACATAAAGAATGTGTTTGCCCACTTAGGCTGAAAGAAGCAGAAATGAGCACAAAAAAAGTGGAAATTATCTTTTGATTTTGATTTGATTTATTTATTTATTCATTTTATAAAAACACACAACAATAATACATACAGTAGAAGAAAATAAAAAACAGACAAATAAAATGAAAGGCGGCAGAAGAAGAAAAAAATCTTATTTTTTCTGCCCCTTATACTCCAATAAACAATTCATATAACCAACTCTTTTGATTTTCATAACTTAGTTTCAACCTACAATAAACTCTTCATACAACCAACTCACTTGATTTCCAAGAAAAGAAAAGAACAACTAAATTTATAATTTTTAATTTTATATTGTATATTTTATATATATATATTTTTTATACCTTCCGCATCACATACAACAGTTAAATTCCAATATATTCAAATGTATAATTTTAACCGATTAAGCTTAATCAGTCTTTTGAAAGCAGCCAGTGAATCAATCTCTTTAATGTCTGATTCCAATTCATTCCATAACCCTATTCCTCGAATTAGGGTAGATCTTCCCCGTGAACTAGTCCTAAAATATGGTTTAACAAAAAGATTCACCCCCTTAAGATTATAACTGCTCGTTCTTCTGACAAAATATTTTTGAATATTTGAAGGAAGTGCATTATTTTGTGCTTTGTACAAAACTAACAAAATATTATAATCAACTAAATCATAAAACTTCAGCAGTTTCATTTGATAAAACAAAATGCTTGATGGATGATGGAAATACTTTCGGGTAATAATTCTAATAACTCTCTTCTGTAATATAAAAATAGGCATTGTAATGGATTTACACGCTGTACCCCAGACGTCAACACCATAAATTAAGTGCGGCATAAATAATGTATTACACAACAAATAAATCTTTAACTCGGTAAAATATTGCAATAGTTTTAGATAATTTAGTTTTAACTGAATTTATGTGTTGTTTCCAGCATAATTTATCACCAATGGTGATACCCAAGAACCTCACCTCATAAACTCTCTGAATCTCAGATCCATCAATTAAAAAAGGTACATCGATCGATTTATTTTTATTACTGAATATCATGTAGCTAGTTTTACCCAAATTCAATGTTAATTTATTAATTTTAAACCAAGTCTGAATTTTATCAAGTTCTGACATCATCAATTTCAAGGTTTGTTCTATATTGTCACCACTACAAAAAAAGTGGTGTCATCAGCAAAAAGAATGCATTTCAGGAGTCCTGGGACCTGTACCAAATCATTTATGTATAATAGAAATAATTTTGGTCCTAGTATCGATCCCTGAGGAACTCCACATGTAATAGTGTTGAGCTCAGATTTCATCTCATCCATTTGCACAAACTGTTTCCTATCACTCAAATAACTACAAACCCATTTCAATGCCAATCCTCTAATACCATATCTATGTAACTTGTCAAGGAGTATATTATGATCAACTGTATCAAACGCTTTTTTAAATCAACAAAAACACCCACACCATACTGTTTTTGATCCACTGCTGTAGTTATTAATTCCATTAACTCCATCAGAGCCATGGATGTTGAATTCCCTGTTCTGAATCCATATTGATTATCTGTGAGAATATTAAATTTTTCAACAAATCGATCCATCCCGATAACAGTTTCTCCAATATTTTTGAAAATTGTGGCAGTAATGATATTGGTCTGTAATTATTGAAATCAGATTTAGCACCATTTTTAAAAAGAGGTAACACCGTGACCTTAGCCACTTTCATGCCATCAGGAAATACTCCGGACGAAAGAGACAAATTACATATATATGTGAAAGGTTCAATTACATAACTCATTATTTTTTTCACAAACGTCATGTCCATATCCAGCCAGTCTTTAGATTTCTTGTCAGCAAACTTATTGACAATATTCATAATTTCTTCAGAATCAGTTTTCTTCAAGAACATACTGTTTACATTACCCTCAATTAAGTAGTTCACACTATTGTCAATTTTCGGTATTTTAGCGGCCAGGTCTGTTCCAACATCCACAAAGTATTTATTAAAGCCATTAACAATTTCATTTTTGTCATTAGTTTCATTATCATTTATGAGAAAATTTTGTAAACTACTTGTTTTTACAACTTGTTTTTTCACGACGCTATTCACAACCTTCCATGTTGCTCTCATATCCCCATTACATTTATTCAATAAGTCACTATAATAATCTTTCTTATGTTTCCTTATTATTCCCACAAGTTTGTTTTTGTACTTCTTATATCTGTCTTCAGCTTCTTTTGTTTTACATTTCAAAAACATAGAATACAAATAATTTTTCTATAACATAAATTCATTCAAGAATCCTCCCAATATAAATCAGGTGACCATGATGACTTCTGCTCATTCAAAATTTATCAAATGGCCTGTATCTCCTAAAGTGAAAGAAAACCATTTTAAAATAATAAACAAGATTTATCCCGTGGCCATGTTTCTGCACAGAAGATTTAAATTTGAGGTTGATTTGTGTACCTTTTGTAAATCTGAAGATGAATCCCTTGAGCATTTGTTTTTTTCATGTCAACATTCTCAAAGATTGTGGACTGACATCACAAACTGGATTAATCTGAAACTTAATATTCCCTCTTTTGATATTGATGCCATTCTATTCTATGTAGACAACTTAAGTTCAGCTTACTCTGATGCCATAAATATAGTCGTCCTTATAGCAAAGTACCACATTCATTGTAGTAAGTGGAGGGATAACAAGCCCTCATTCCCATGTTTCATGAACGAATTCAAAGCCTATTATTCTTCATTAAGTAGATTGAAAAACTGGAAAACTGCTAGAACCATCTCACAACAGTTATCTAAAAACTTGCTGTTTTAAGTTTCTAATATTGTCTTGCTCCTTTGTATACTTTTTCATTTATTGTATTTTGATATATATATTTTTTTCAACTTTCATCATTTTGTAAACCGCCCCCTAGCTTATAGACTGTAGTTATGTTATCATTCACAAGAGTTTGTATATATTTTTGTTTATGTAGTGTTTTGTAGTTCTGTTTGTGTTAATAAAAAAATAAAAAAAATTCTCAAACCTTTAGTCATCCATTTTTGATCCATAGATTTCTTCTTAGTATAATTTTTTAGCACACAGTTTTTACAATACAATGTCTCCAAAATGTTCATAAAGTCATCGTATGAATCATTTACATCTTCCACGTAAACTTTATCCCAATTTTGATTAGCTAAGTCTTCACTTAATTTATCTAGAGCAGTTTTTGATGTATTTATAATTTTTCTTTTACTGGCAATTTTGTTCATTTTACTGTGATGTTTTTTGTAGATTGTGAAAACAGGTAAATGATCCGTAAGATCAGTCATTAGAATGCCACTAACCACATCCCCATTTAAATTGTTTGTGAAAATATTATCCAGTATTGTTGCACTGTGCGATGTAATCCTTGTAGGTTTCAATATTAATGGATAAAGATTTAACGTGTGCATTGAATCAACAAAAGTACTAATATAAGAATTTCTTAAATTCCCCAGATCGATATTGAAATCACCACAAATAAACATTGTTTTTATACAACCCTTTTCTAATACTGTACTTCTATGATTTTATCTGTAAATGATTCAATATTAAAATCCGGTGGTCTATAAACGCAACTTATTATAATGTTTTTATCGTTATTATTTATAATTTCTACAGATATCATTTCAATTTCATCATCAACTATAGACATGTCATCAATTGGTTTACATTTTATATCACTTTTTACAAAAAGAGTCACCCCACCACCTCTCCTATTAATTCTATTCCTGTTATATAATTCATAACCTTCGATGTAGGCATTATTTACAGTTTCATTATTAAGCCACGTTTCTGATAATGCTATTATTGTAAAAGTTGATTTTAATTGATTTAAATAATCCGATATATTAGAAATGTTTGCATTTAAACTTCTGCTATTGAAATGAATTATTGATAGTCCAGGCTTAATTAAATTTAAATCTTGAAACTTGTTCTCATCATAATAGTCACAAACATCCACAGTTGGAAAGTATTCTGTTACAATCTCATCAGTGACATTGTAAATTTTTTCATCAAAATCTTCATTCAACAACATGACCGAATATGTTCCTTCCACGACAGATACTTCGGTCCATTTCACTTAGATTATCCAAATTTTTCCAATTCCTTCACATCCTTTATTATTCTTGGCATATTGTCCTTCTTGTGCTATAATCCAAACATTGCCATTTTTTGTCCAAGTCGATACTATTTTCTGCTTTTTTTTTAACAACCTTGGTTCCCTTGCAATATGGCTATTCTTTTTTGTTAAATGTTCATTAATGTAGACTTGAGTTCCACTTAATTTTTTTGTTTGCATTATCACAGTATTCCTAACCTTCCTGCTAATAAATCTGACAACTATAGATGGTTTGTTCTTGTTAGATTTGTTTGGCAAGGTGTAACAGGTTGATAAATCGTCCTCGGTAACATTAATGTTTTTATCCTGTAAAAATGTTACCACTTGTTTTTCCAGGGATTGTAAATCTTGATGTGTCGCATTCTCTGGGAAAAAAGCTGAAATTAGCAAAAGAGCTAAATTAGGCTGGAAAATGTTGAAATAAGTGCAAAAATTGTGGAATTAGTTGAAAAAGCTTAAATTAGCATAAAAACAGCTGAAATAGTAGAAAAGTTGAAACTTGCAGAAATAAGCTGAAACGAGCATTGCAAGATGAAATGAGCAGAAAGAAGTTAGAAGAGGCACAAAATTGTTGTAGTTAGCAGAAAGAACCTAAAAGGTGCACAAAGCAGCTGGAAACAGCTGAAATTTTTTCAAACTTGCACAAGGAAGCTGAAAGAAACTAAACAGGGACAAAATGTGAAAGGAGCAGTAAAGGTCTGTAAACAGAACTAAAGAAATGAAGGATGTAAAATGAGCTCTGTTCATTTTCTTTGAGAAAAAGAAAAGGCAGAAAAGGCTAAATATTTCAAAAAGCTAAAGGTGCACCATTACCAGAAAGAGATGAATGTTTTAATATATGATTTGCCTGAAACAGTTTAAAAACTGTGAGATGAGAATCATCCACAATAAAGGGTTCAATTCTCTTTCAAAACTCTTGATGTGAAGATGGAAAACAAAATGTAAACCCTAAACAGAAAGTGCTGGAGGAGCTAATTTGAAATAAATTACTTGTACTCAGAAAGCAAACAGCTTCACGGACTCACTTCATCGCCTGTCAGCCAGTTTTTTTTTCTCTCTCTCTCTTTAATCACAGCAGAATAAATGGAAATAATCCCCCCTGCCAGGTCAAAACATAAACATTGTGACATACTCCAACTCTCAGCTAAAAATAACCAAGTCAACATGACAGAAATATTTTCATATTAGCTGCTTACAGAAAGCTCTCTGTCTGCAGACGGAGTGGGCCGGGCCTCCAGAATCCTGATGCTGGGTTTATGATTTACAGCAGCAACTTTAGCTCAGACGCTTCAAACTTAATTTATCTCTGTGGTAACAAAAATAGACTGTTTCAGGGATGGCCTCACCCAGGATACCCACATTTCAGTGATAAATACATTGGGTTTACAATTTAGGTTAGTAAGAAGTTAAATTTTACACAAAAACATCACAGATCATGCATGGTGTGTCCCATCGGTGTAAGAATGTGATCTAAAGCACTATAAAACAATTTGCTCTGATTATCTTTGTAGAGATCTAGCAGAGTGCTGTATGAATGTGTGTGCATGGGTAAACGAGGGCACAGATTGTAAAACAGTTCGAGTGTCCTGGTGGGTTAAAAAAGGCGCTATATAAGTACAGTCCATTTACCATTATGTTTCTGAATAACCACATGGATTATTTGAGTAGAAACGTGTCTTTCATTATTAGACCACGTCAAACTGAATAAATGTGAGATCAGCTATTAGAATTGGACAGATGAAACTTGTCCCAAAATAATAAAACTACTAGTCAAAATTTGTTAGATAAAAAAAAAAAACATTATCACTTAATTAAAACAAAAAAACAGTTTAGAAAGTTAAAAATATCCATCGTTTCAATTTTCTTGCCTCAATTTAGTTCAACTCATCAATGAAAAGTATGTACCGGTAATAAAAACAAAACTGTAAAGCTAGTCACATCAAGTTTACCTTCTGACACTCTGTGTGTGTGTGCGCGCGCGCGTGCATGCATATTTAGCTTTATGTCACCGACAGCAGACAGAATAGAGATGTGTTCATCTTCTATCTGAAAAGCACTCTGCTTTTCAGCCAATTATTTTAAATACAATGTGATAATAATGGTAAGATGTAAAATACAAATACGTGAATAATTTATGTAAAGATGAAAAGAAACCCCGTGCCACAACTCATTCAGCCTTTGGAAACATTAACGTTTTGATTTTAGTGGAAACAAATTATTTTTTTCCTGCACGTGGGGATTTTATATCTACCTCCTGAAGGCAGGAGCACATACTCTGAATGACAGATGTGTGACGGATCCAACAAAACGTACCATGTTTGAGTGCTCATAAATGTCCTGGAAGAAAGGTGGTTTTTGTTGGTTTTTTTAGCACCCCCAAGCCCAATCACCTTTATGGCAAACTGCAGACAGCAGCTTGGATTCTGCATGTTCAGAAACATTTCCATATCTGGAAAATACTATAAACTAATTTTGTACTTTTCAACACAATATGAATTTTGTTATTTTGCTCTAGAAGACTGAAAAAAAACCTCAGTTTACAGTAAAAAAATTAAACCTTTAGGAACATGCTAAAGACTTTTACCTGTCATGATTACAGTAATTCTGAAACTGCAGCATTGAAGTTTTAAGTTTTGTTCTGGTTGTATTTCTTCTATTACTGTACAATCTGTTTAGAGTCTGTTATATGTTGATGGGTCTATATCGTGTTTGTAGAATACAGTACTCTGATGAACTGGGCTTCCCTTGCAGAAGAGACACAAGCACTCCTCAGTTAATGTTCCTGAACAGAAACTTTTTAAACTGAATCTAAAAATAAACTCCTTCCAACCCTGGCAGACCCCCAAAAAGAAACAGGCCAATTTAAGTTGCCAAAAAAGAAAAATAAGTCTCCTGGAGTGCTGTTTACAAAGAGAGTGCACTGCTCCGGCTAAAATGCATGACAGGAAAGTTATAATCACTGCTTGTCTACATGCACGGAGTCACGCTCGCACATGAATTCCAGTGGCCACGTTTGCAGGCCCTACTTGTTGCTGAATTTCCGGTTCAGACAAACAGGGTGACTCGGACACCCGCAAATACTCGAGCGATGACATCACGGGCCCTTTCTGACCATCGCATTTTCACATTAAAAAAAAATATGATAACGCACCAAACGCAGATGGTGAAACACATCATCCAACCGCAGTACGTGGCTTTTACTGAATTGGTCCGACAGCCACATACGACCAGCAAGAATGCAACTAAAGCCACCCAACAAACAAACTGACCCTCAGTCCGGGGTCCACTCATTCCCTGACCACTGGTTGTGGGTAGCAGGGATGTTTGGGTGTCGCCCTGATGCTGATGGAGATCCAAGTGGTGGTGGACCAATGGAATGCCCTTGGCAAGGATGTGGGCACCAATACTTAGCTGGGATGCCCTGCTACTGCAGTGGTTCCCAGAGTATAGGGTTCTGGGAAATACCCCCTTCCCCCCATGGTTCAAAGAGGACAGATGGAGCCAAACCTCCACCCACCGTTCCCCTAAACTCTCATCCCTCTGCAGGATGTGTAGGAGGATGTCAGAGGATGTGGCTCTGACCCGGGAGTTCATTGTCTGGATGCTCCCACTTCTAACGACAAGAAGCGCAGGTTTACCAGAGATGAAACGGTTCTCACATTGACTCACTCTGAAACATAAACCCATATTTATTCATAACGGAGTGAACATTTCAGATGAACTGTATGCAGCAGCACATCTCAAACAGCCAGAACAGGGACATGTTTCCCACTGTGAAACACTCTTTTTTTTCTTTTGACAACAATCTATGAATGTCTGAGAACTTAGAGCAGCTGCTGGAGGTTTTGGAGGAGAATGTTGTCTCGTTCTTGTCTGATTGTAGCTGTTCCACAGTCCTGGCTTAAACCCTGCTTTATATGGTTTTTTGCTTCATGCTGACTCAAATGTTTTTAATTGGTGAGACGTCTGGACTGCAGGCTAGTTCAACACCCAGACTCTTCTACTGCAAAGCCATGCTGATGGGATTTAGCATTGTCTTGCTGAAATATGCATAGCCTTCTCTAAACGTTGTCTGGATGAGCGCACATGTTGTTCTAAAACCTGTGTGTACTTTACAGCATTGATGGTGCCTTTCCAGACATATAGGCTGTCCATGCCAGAGGCATTAATTCCATTCAATTCAGTTTGTTGATAGCCTATAGCTCCAAGTCACAACAGACGTCATCTCAGGACACTGAACAGAAACGGTCATATACATAAAAAGTAAGTTAATAACATTATTTATCTGAGGAGCAGACTGCTTTGAATTTAATTCCATCGCAGAACTCTCATCTTGAGCAAGCATGAAGGCGACAGTGGAAAAGAAAAACTTCCTCTTGAGGAAGAAATTTGATCAGAACCAGGGTCAGGACAAGCAGCCATCTGCTTCAACCGGCTGGGTTTGAGAGGAACAGGAAGGAGGAACAGATACACAATGGAAGGTCGAGTATTATGCTAAGATAGAAATAGTATCAAATGAAAACTATTCAATCAGTCAAGGAAATGAGGTCAGTTTGTCCTCCAGTAGTCTAAGCCTATATCAGTATAACAAGCCAACCCTAACTATAGGATTTATCAAAAAGGAAAGTCTTAAACCCAGTCTTAAAACTGGACAATGTGTCAGCCTCATGGACAGAAACTGGAAGTTGGTTCCACAAGAGCGGAGCCTGATAACTGAAAGATCTTCCTCCCAATCTGCTTTTGGAAACTCTAGGAACTGTGAGTAAAGGCCGAGATACACTTGAGCGTCCTCAGGTACGCCACTCTACGCGCGCATATTGTGTGCATGTGTTTTGCTGCTATACTTCATAAACTATTCAGGTTTAAAAAGCTTGCGTTCTCCTTGTTGTAATATGAGCAGCTGCACACGGAGGGGACTCAACTGAGCTCGCTGATTGGTCACTTGCTGACACGCCTACTGAAATGATTGACAGACAGCTTTCTCAGTCAGCTCATGTAGCTCCTTGAAGACCGCGGCGGTGTTCATGCGGTGTTTCTACTATATATGTTGTAAAAAGTTCTCTCAGAAATAAAAATAATAACAGGGAGTGCTTTTCCTGCAGCACACAGCCCACCAGGGATATTTAAAACATCGCGCACCCAGGTAGGACCTGAATTCATTCATTTCATTCATCGAGTGAACGGAGGAAGAAGCGGTTACTTGACTTTAGGCAAAAAAACAAAAGAAAAGGCCCGATCAGCGATAAAGAAGGGGAATTTATTTCATTTGTGTAACATACAAAACAGTCCGGCGCCGGGGAAGTTTATGGTCAGACACCGCGTATCGCGCACGCGGACGTAAAAAAAAAAGCTTTGCGCGTACATGCCCTGAGGGGCTACGCGGGGCTACGCTTTTGCCTTGACGTACGTACGCTGCGTATAGGCGTACCGTGAGGACGCTCGAGTGTATCTCGGCCTTAAGCCTGCAGTTTGAGAGTGAAGTCCTCTGTTTGGAAAATATGGAACAATACGATCTTAAATATAAGATGGAGCTAGGTTGTTGAGGGCTTTGTAGGTTAGAAGTAAGATTTTGAATTCAGTTCTGGATTTGACAGGGAGCCAATGGAGAGAAGCTAAAACTGGAGTGATATGATCTCTCCCACTAACTCCAGTTAAGACTCTGGCAGCAGCTTTTTGGATTAAAATTAAGACTTTTTAAATTAGTATTTGAACACCCAGATAATAAACCATTACAATAGTTCAGTCTAGACATGACAAATGCATGAACCAGTTTTTCTGCATCATTTTTAGATGTTTCTAATTTTAGCAATATTACGGTAAGCAGGTGGAAGAAGGCGCACCTGCATACCACCAGAGAAGCACTTTTAAACTCTGCGCTGATAACAAACTTAATAGTTCCTCTTCTCTTTGTTTGTAATTTCAAAAAACAACTTGAAATTTAAATTAGTCTGCCCACAGAACAGTTTGCCACTTTGACTCAGTCCATTTTAAATTAGTTTTGGCCCAAATAAGACAGCAGTGTTTCTGTTCACATATGGCTTATTTGCACGAGAAGAGCTTTAACCTGTATTTGTGGATACAGTGAACTGTGTTTGCAGACAATGGTTTGTAGAAGAGCTCCCAAGAAGTGATGTCCAGAACAGAATTGGACCTGTTTTTAATGCAGTGGCCCCACGAGGGCCAGAAGAACTCTGTCTTGTCCTTTGAGCTCAGAGATTTCTCCAGATTCTTGATTTTTTTTTAAAATTATATTAAGATCAGTAGATGAGGGGATAATCAAAGCCTTAAAAATTTTGTTATTGCTATTTTAGATGAAGTTTTCAGTGACTGGTGAACCTTTGCTTTACTGCTGATAGAGTAAGCTTCTCTAAAAGGTTCTCTTTATACAGTACAGTATCCAGATCTCTTACTGACTTGTTGCCAACTAACCAATGTAGTTACAAAATGCTCCTCCAGCTGTTTCTGATTTATACCACTTACTTGTACAGACTTTTATTGTCCATGTTTAAACTGTTTTTTTGTTAAGTGTTGCTACAATCAACTTCAAACAACTCTTTCCTCACTAAAAACTTTAGGTTTACACATCTAATGTTTCATTGTGAAGAAAAATACAAGATTTACCATCACTGTTTTTTTACATTTACACAACACAGCCTTTTTGGAATTGTGGTTGTATTTTGTTTTGTATGTAGATTATCTGCTCTTCTTTTTTAATATGGTAAATGGTAAATGGAGCTTATTTATATAGCGCTTTCCAGCCCCCTATGAGGGGCCCCAAAGCGCTTTACAATACCAACCATCCACCCATTCATCCACCCATTCATACACCGGTAGCGGCAGACTGCCATGCAAGGCGCTTTCCAGTCCTACTGGGAGCAACTATAACATAATATATTATGCACATTGTTGTTTTGAACTGCTGATGAGGCAAAATAAGGAAACTTGTGATGAATAAAATCAGCCAATAATAAAATCAATGGATGGCTGGTGCAATTTGTGTTGAAATATTTTAATAGCACCCCAACCATCCATTTTCTATACCAGCTTTATCCTTTAGGGTCATCAGAGATGGACGTTCAGACAAGTTATCATTACAGGTATCATCAACATAATAATCATAATAAAATGTGTATTTAATCAGTTATTTGTAACATTTGGAGCCTTGATGCACAGTCAGCCTGCCTTTGCAACCAAATACTGTATGTCAAAGTGACCACATGGACAACCTGTATACAGGTAGTCCCCGACTTACGAGCGCTCTGACCTACGAGGTTCCGGACTTACGAGCTGGCGAATTTTTGGAAAAAACGCAAAAAATACCGAGTTTTTCTGTGTTTTTTCACCACAGTTCGTTAGCTAAACATGTGGACACACGTTTCCGATCATTTTTATGCACTCGTAAGCAGTTTTTCGATGAAAAACGAGTGTTTGTAGTCGCGCTAGCAAAACCGTTCCAACTTACGAGCGAAATTCCGGACTTACGAGACACGTGGCGGCCGTTCCAAGTTACGAATTTTCGCTTTACGAGCGCCTCGGAGGAACGGAACTCGCTCGTAAGTCGGGGACTACCTGTAACACACAGCTACACACACACACACACACACACACACACACACACACACACACACACACACACAGAGAACATGTGAACTGCAGGATGATCATTTGTTACCGTGTGTGGATGTGCTCAGCTGTGCATGGAGCAGCTCGAGAACATGGCGGCCCGGTTCGATCCAGCTCAGTTACAAATGCGATGAGTTGTCCATCTTTCATGAGTTCTTACTAAGGATGAATGGAGTTCAGGGGAACTCACACTGAGCACCAAATAACCTGAGCTCAGGGGGATGCTGCTGTCACAGATCACAGCTTGAGAACAACGTGAAAGACGAGCTGTCCTCATGCTGGGTATTTTTAATCCCTCTTGATTCATGACATTCATTTTGATGAGTCTCTCATTATAATTTTTATTACATGAACAACAAGCAGCGTGTCTGTTGTTCAACCTTCTGTGGGCAGAAGTTCAACCTAACATTCTTCAGATTGTGACACTGACTTTTGATTCCTTTTTTTTTACTGCAGGGATGAGATGGAACGATTTTATAATTTACAGAAGCATAATACATGCCTTGTGACTCACCGCCTCTTTTCCTGTCTAACCCCCTGTTACAGTCAGAGCCAAACTACACAGCCACGTTATCTTGGCTCCAGAGGGAAGCCAAGTGCAGCTGGGAGAGCAGAGCAGACAGCAGGGCAGTGGTGCAGCTCTGACGTGTATGGCCTGTAAATGGACTGTACTTATATAGTGCTTTTCTATCTTAGAGCTTTACAACGCAATCTGTGCCCTCATTTACCCATTCATACAGCACTCTACTAGATCTGTATAAAGACTAATCAGTGCTTTAAATCACATTCATACACCGATGGGACACGCATTGAAGGCAATGAGGGGTTCAATGTCTTGCCCAGGGACACTTCAGCATGCGACTGCTGGTGGAATCAAACCCCTAACTCTCACACTGGAGGACAACTGCTCTAACCACTCAGCCACAGCTTCCCCAGAAAGTTTGGGGAAAGAGGTACATCTCACTTCCATTACAACGTCCCGCTTTCAAACTGCAGAAGTCCTCCAGAAGGTCTCTGTGTCACCTGACCCTCATCTTATTTGTGTGCAAGACGTTAACAAAAACAGGAAAAACTCACAGGTGAATCTTTTCCGCTGGGTCTCGGATCTGTAAGCCTCCAACTGGACCGGTGCGCTCGTCCGAGGCCCTCAAATCGTCCCGGGATGAGCTGGCGTTCACAAGTGATAGACTGCTGCCTGTGTGACCCTGAGAGAGTGAGCGGGGAGAGAGACAGCTGGAGCAGATGAACACATGCAAAGGGAGGGAGAGAGGAGACAGAGGGAGGGAGGAGAGTGGGACAGCCCATTCTTACCCCCCCTCTGGCCCCCTGCGCTGCCATCCTCCACCCTACAAACCCCTTCTCCCTGACCCCCCAGGGCGCAAATTCCTGGTCTGCGGCCCAAATTCCAAATATGTCCAAATCGCAGGCACAACAGCTCACAGAACCTCGCCGGTCCCACAACACACCTGGTTTCATTTAAACTAAGCCCCCCGCAAAAGCCCTGAGCTCTCCCACTCTTTTCCCCATTTACCCCCCATCAATCCATTACCTCCCCCATCTTTTTTTCCCCCACCGTAAAGCAACTTCAGCTATTGCTCTTGTCCAGTCTGACAGGCAGGATATTTTTAGCGCAGGGGAAAAAAAGTTACTAGAATGTGAAGAAAACTGTAGAAGGGAAAAGGACCAAAAAGGCGTTCGATACAGAACAACTGGACTTTATTTGTAACAAACAAGACGTTTCGCTTCTCATCCGAAAAGCTTTATCAATTGAGTTAGGAGACAGTGAGAGGGAGCAGTTATAACTGCTCTATATATATAATAAATAATAATAATAATAATCATCTATAATAAAATCCCTCTCACTGTCTCCTAACTCAATTGATAAAGCTTTTCGGATGAGAAGCGAAACGTCTTGTTTGTTACAAATAAAGTCCAGTTGTTCTGTATTGAACGCCTTTTTTGATTTTATCATGTCCTGGACGACTGAGAATCTTCACCAGCAAGGGAAAAGGACGACTTTATGAAAGAAAAAGACACGCTTGAAAATGTTGTTGTTTGTAGATTAAACTGAATATATATGTGGCTTTCTCTTGTTTGTGCATAAAAGCATTTAGTCTTGGAAAGATTTCTGCCTTAGAAAATCTGTGGTGTGATCTGATGCAAACAAGTCCAAATGTTGCTTAACCCAACGTAGTCCTTACTGGTATGAGTCTGAACCAGCTTTAGGTAAAGCAGTACTGTAAAGTCGTCTTTGTTTTGGAAACCAAATTTTAAATGAAGAAGTAACATTTGAATAATTGAGGGCTTCCATTAAGAAATAAACAAAAATATTCCAATTTAGCCACTCTCTAAATATTTAGACTGATTTATTTTCACTACATAAACCTCCCGCGTTATAGGTTTTCTCAGAGTGTCATCTGTCTTGTGTTTACGTGTGGTGGCACAAATGGCAGCTGTCATTACGGGGGATGTTGTTAAAAATCACGCTGACACCCCCCACCAACCAAGCAGGACCAACTTTGCCCCTCCTGGTTGGTCCCTCGCGGCCACACACAGACATCCCACACGCTGGCTGGAGTCTGAGTTCATCATCACACATGTGATGTGCTGGTTCTATTTAAAACCTCAAACGCTTCTTGAAGCTCTCCGTTTTCCAAATTGGATTCAAATCTCCTTTTTCTTCTGGTCCCTTATCTCCACCCAACGCCCACGAGATCATAAATCCTGCTTCCGTGCGGGGTTAACAAGAACATCTCCTCCATCTAACACTGCACATAAAACACAAAGAGGTGTTAAATGGAAATATAAAACAGAATGACGTTCCAATGTTATAACGTTTCTTTTATTCGTATAAATTTACAGACACTGAAGGGTGCTCAAGGTGCATATGAGCAATAATGTGACATAAGTTAAAAAAAAGATCACCTACTTAAAGCAAAACATACAGCAGAGAAGTACAACTTCAATGAGGGAGACGAACCCCCCCCCCAAAAAAAGCAGGGAGAGGAGAGGGGCGGGCAGCCTAGGAAACGCCTCAGTCGTGATACATTTTGAAGATACAGCTTTTGATGACGCCCATGTATCTGTCCCACACAACCTGATGTCTGAAGGGCAGAGGGGAAAGACGGAAAAAAAATGTTTTTATTCATTTTATAAAATAAATGCATAACAAACACATGTATCTTATAAAAAAATATATATATATAAAATGAAAGGCAGCAGAAAGAAGAAAATACCTTATTATATCTGCCCCTTTTCAAAACAATCAATTCAAACAATAATTATCTATAAGTAATAAAAAATGAATAACTCATCTCAATTTTCAAATTTCAACATATTACACATTAAACTACTTCATTGAGTAAACAATGAGTAAATGACGCATGGTAAGACGTTTGACCCACTGAGGTTGTGAAATCTGGGTGAAGAAAGTAAATGAGGCAATCTTGGTCCCTGGGTTTATGTGGTCTTTGCTTCTTTTTATGAATATCTCTTTGTTAATCCTGTAGTGGTGGAGAACTGTGTAAACCCTTAACTACATTCCTGAGAATTCATGAGAAACAAGGTAACTACAGTTTTAGAAATTATGGGCAAGATAGGGAGACACCCACTGGCAGAACATACGGTAGTCAGTTTTGGAACGTAACGCATGAGGAGGGTCTTATCCCTTTTAGGGTTATCCTTTAATGTAAAAAAAACAACTAAATTTATTGTTGTATTTTATTTTAGAATGCATCAAATAGCAGATAAGTCTGGCAGGCCTGGCGCCACAGTCTATTTGATAAGTTTTGCAGAATGTAAAATAAACTTACTTGAATGTGTCGAGAATGTGTGCAGAGTTGGTGTAATGGGTAAGGTAGAGTTTTACGTCAGCGGCTGTCCATCGGTCCGATCGGCATGGCTCAATAAACTAGAGGAGAAAATGGGGGACAGCACACTGAAGCTGGTGCAAACATGCATATTTTTACTCATGGACTGCAGGTTAAACATTTTAAAGACGCACTCACCTTTTCCACCAGATCAATAAAGAAATCTCGGACGTCTTTAGTGTTGGTTAACTTGGTGGCAATGTTGACAAGACTTCTGGAAAGATTCTGCAATAAAAACAAAAGGATTACCAGTAATTGGTAATCTTTTTATTTCTTTTCAGCCCATAAATTAATAATATATGAGGTTTATGCTGAACCAGTAATGTTGTGTTTCTCACCTTGAAATTAGCTTCCATCTCATTAAAAGCTTTAGTTTTGCCTCTGAGAGCTGTACAAACCAAACTGATGAGAAAATGAAAGAGGAAATTACAGTACATATGAGCTTGCAAGTGTCATATCATTTTAGAGTGTAATTTTATTACCTTTTGTGCTGATCTAGCAAATCTTTGTCAGTAATTAAAACTTTTAATTCCTTTAGTTCTTGTAAAAACTCTTTATCAAGATCAACATCCATGTCTTCTACCATGTTATCTACAACAAAAGAAAGAAAGAAAACCGATAAATGAGGATCTTATTTATTTAACATTAAACATTTTTAAAAATTGCATTGGTTTTGTGATCAAGTAATTTCTGATACTACCTAACCGCATCAAGCTTTTCAGTTTCCTGAATATTAAAATTTTAAATTATATTCAATGATGTGTAAAACCTGAAGGACCTCTGGTGGTCAGTGAGCCTCAC
Source organism: Garcialebias charrua (assembly GCA_038048925.1). Taxonomy (NCBI): domain Eukaryota; kingdom Metazoa; phylum Chordata; class Actinopteri; order Cyprinodontiformes; family Rivulidae; genus Garcialebias; species Garcialebias charrua. The sequence goes on along the minus strand of JBBPBX010005201.1, from coordinate 19,900 downwards.
TGAAAAATCACAGCTCAAAATGTCATACACAGTATACCACTTGTTTTCAAATATTATATTTATTTTAACCCATTTTATTGGCATTATTTTCACAGTTTCTAACGTTTATTTTATAGTTTTTCTTGAAAATATATTTTTAAGGCTTCACTGCATTATAAACTGCCAATCTCGACCAGTTAAGACAAATGATTAATGAGCTATACCAGTGTTAAAAATGATAAATATGGTGCTTATCTGATGTCAGTAAACTGGCCAAAGGAAACAACCAGACTCCCTCACCAACGGCTCCAACTGTCCAGTTGACGATAAGCTGCCCAGCACAAAAAGCAAAGTCCTGGAAATTGAGATACTGCAGCTTTTTTTTCCCCGTCTCAAAGCGGTTGTTGGCAAAGAAAACAATGGCAGCATAGTCCCTGAAACAAGCACAAAAGAATGAGGCAAGAAAATAGAACAGGACAATTTGATGATCTTTTTCATGGATTATATATTCAGTTCAACCTTTATTCATACAGGTTAGTCTCATTGAGCCTCGAGGACTCATTTACAAGAGAGACCTGTTTTTAAACAAAGAGTGATGACAACAGTAGACAATCTTAAAAGAAGCATATTAATTGAAAAATAATAATGGAAGAAAATTATGTAAAAAAAAAAACATACATTGAGATAAAACAGGAACAGATGTCCATATAATTGATATTTTTCATGCAGTATTTTGTCAAATTTTAATTAAAAGAACTGTTAAGATTTAATCTCTTCTCACTGTGTGCTTTTTTCTCCTGACCTTGCAAGCTTGTCAGAGAGTAGAAAATGCTGACGTATGTTCTCCACCAGGGGTCCCTTTAGCTCTTCCACAACTTTGAAAACGCGTTTGAAGTTGTCAAACTGCAACACAGTGAAGCAATTTGTTAACTAAATTGCAACAATATGACTTGTGCAAAAACTGGAGAGTAATTTGTTGTTCAAACAACTAATAAACTGTGACAGCAGCTGAAATGTCAGCTAGTGAAAATTTTGAAATAGCTTTACAAATTTAAAAAAAAATATCCCTGCAGTGTGGTGAGTTTATTACAATTGCAACACAAAGTTAAATATAAAGTCACACAGAACTGAGCATTACTTTTTAAATTGAGGGTATTCTTACTTGTCGTCTGCAGCTTTTGAGCGTCACACCTGTCTTGGCACTGATATCATCCAAGTCTTTCTTTGTTCCTTTGGAGAGTTTCTTTCCCAACACTTCTCGCACAAATGCATCATCAAAGGCATAATATCTAAACAAGAACACAATAGATTTATCATAAAAAATTTACAATACATACCATACAAATAATGTATAAGGACTGAATAAACACAGCAAATAGAAAAAAAAAAACTAGACTTGTTGACAAATAATACAAAAAATAAATCTCATCAACTTTCATCCTTATTTGATCTGCTTTTGAGAAACCAGATAACTACTTGAGAGCATCACCTCTCTATAAGCATGATTTGTCGATGAGGGGGGATCTGGAAAAGCAGCTGGTTCGCGAGTTTGGTTGGAGTGTGCAGCAGACGTTCACACATCTGGAATGTCCTGTACTGGTCCATGGTGTCACTGAGCAGAACATCTGCAGTTGCTTCAATCTCATCCAGCACTCCTCCCTCCATTCGGACCTTTACTGCATCATTCACTGTTGAATAAATACCAAGCCTAATTTATAACATCAATAGCTAAGTTTACTTACACAGTAATCCTCAAATTAAAAACCTTATTCTAAATAAAACAAATGTTTCCCATTATACAAGAAGAGTGCCCTTCCCGGTCAACAGAACCAAGTGCACTACCTACCGAACAGAACTACCCCCTCCCCTCCCTGTTAATAGAAGAGATGAGCACCCTGCCAAGGCACCTAAGCTAGGGGAAACACTGAAGACTGTATTAGAATTATATCATTTATACAAGTAGTATGTACAATGTTACAGTGAGGAAAATAAGTACGGTATTTGAATACCCTGTGACTTAGCAAGTTCTCCCACTTAGAAATCATGGAAGGGTCTGAAATTTTCATCTTAGGTGCATGTCAGACTAGCCTGGCCCTCGCCTTCCTGCACAGCTCCGCTCAATTCTCATTTCCCTTCACGAAGCGAAGTGACGGACAAGGGTCTGGTTTTAACCAGGCTAATGTCAGACCAAACTGACATAATAATAAATAAAAGAATAAATATATATCCACATAAAAGAATACATATATAAATCAAAGTAGAAATATATATCCACATACTGTAATAATAAATTAAAGAATAAATATATAAATCAAAGTAGAAATATATATTTTAATGAGAAATAAAAGCATAAATATATATATATATATTCTTTTTTTTATTTCTCCTTACACATGAGTTTCCGTCAATAAAAATAGATATTTTGCTTTGCCTTTTTTTGCTTCTCCCTTTTCTGCTCGGTGTATATCTGCTCGCTGTTTATCCGTTTGCTGTATTTATTGCTTTATTGTTTGCTGTATTTATTGCTGTATTGTTTGCTCGCTGTATTTCTGCCTCATCGTTATGTTAATGAGGAGGGCTGCTTTCTAAGTCCAGCTCTACTATTGGTCAATAAACAGGAAATAGAACGTGTCATTATCCATGTCTGCAGCTACCTGGACCAGCCACTCACTCAAAACATTGACTCGAAACAGTAAATAGTCATCACTGACTGTATTACTTTCAGCTAAGCTAGCAACGTGTCTTTATTCCTCAGCAATCCTACGATACATCTCTAATAGTTGTTTACTTCCTCTCAAATAAGGAGCTCTCCTAAGAGGACCGCAGCGCAGGCATGCTCAATCGATCAACACACTGATCGTTCTCTTTCCTGTTTATTGACCAATACTAGAGCTGGACATAGAAAGCAGCCCTCGTCATTAACATAACGATGAGGCAGAAATACAGCGAGCAAACAATACAGCAATAAATACAGCAAACGGATAAACAGCGAGCAGAAATACATCGAGCAGAAAAGGGAGAAGCAAAAAAAGGCAAAGCAAAATATCTACTGTATTTTTATTGACGGAAACTCATGTGTAAGGAGAAATAAAAAAGAATATATATATTTATGCTTTTATTTCTCATTAATATATATTTCTACTTTGATTTATATATTTATTCTTTTGTTTATTATTATGTAGGATATATATTTCTACTTTGATTTATATATGTATTATTTTATGTTTACGTTTATGTAATATACATATATTTATGTTTTATAATTTACGTTATAAATTGAATTCATTATTATTATTATTATTATTATTATTATTATTATTATGTGGATATATATTTATTATTTTATTTATTATTACCAGTATGTCAGTTTGGTCCTCCATACATGTCCACTGTGAGAGACATAATCTAAAAAAATCTGAAAATCACAATGAAGGATTTTTTTATTATTATTATTTGTGTGTTACTGCTGCAAATAATTATTTGAACACCTGTGAAAATCAATGTTAATATTTGGTACAGTAGCCTTTGTTTGCATTTACAGAGATCAAATGTTTCCTGTAGTTTGTCACCAGGTTTGCACACACTGAAGCAGCAGGATTTTGGCCCATTGCCCATTCCTCCACACAGATCTTCTCTAGATCAGCCAGGTTTCTGAGCTGTCGCTGAGAAACATGGAGTTTGAGCCCCCTCCAAAGAATTTCTATAGGGTTTAGGTCTGGAGACTGGCTAGGCCACTCCAGAACCTTGATATGCTTCTTACGGAGCCACTCCTGGTTCTCCTGGCTGTGTGCTTCAGGTCATTGCAGTGGTGGGATGTAACTAAGTACAAATACTTTGTTACTGTACTTAAGTACATTTTTCATGTATCTGTACTTTACTTAAGTAGAATTAAATGTGGGTACTTTTTACTTTTACTCCACTACATTTTACATGAAGTATCTGTACTTTCTACTCTACTACATTTCTATAATGTGTTGAGTTACAAGTAACTTTCATGTTGCGATTTTTTGATTTGTTCGTTAGTTTGAAAGTAACCAAAAGTGAGAGGGGAGTTGGGCCACTGAATCACTGCAAAGTGGACAGGTAATATTACACCCACCTTCTAGAAGTTGGGCCAATAATGTATGTTCTAGTATATATATCACTGAGCTGGGGCCACCCACAGCATCGCCAACACACCCACAATGGATTCCACCGTGGAGAGTCAGCCAGAAGATATACAACACCCATGGCCTTATTGAATGACTATTGAAAGACTGTTAAAAAAACTATTGAAAGATTATTGAAAGATTATTCAGTACATCAGGACAGATTCTCTCTCCCAAAAGAGACAGACTGGAATTTGAAAACCAAATTCTTCTGAACTTGAACAATAAATTCTTGCTGCAATATTAAAATGTGTCAGTTCATGGGATGTTAGGAGACAAGAGATGTCTCCAAATGTCTCAACACTTGGGTCCAAGTTTTGAAAATGGTGTCAGGAAGTTAAAATATTGTTCACTATTGACCCATTACAAGGTCGACTAGACAGTATTTTAATTAGAGTTGATGACAAACTGGAGTTGAAGTGATCAGTGTCTATTCCTTTGTTTGGTCTATTGCTCCTTTTTTCATCAGACAACTTTTACTTCAATGTTTTTACTGCAGTTAAAATGACACATTGGTTTTACTTTGTGTTAAATAAAAAATTTCAAAGGTATAATCATTCCTCTTTCTTATTTTATTTAATGACATTTAACTCTGCAGGTCATTCCTGAAATTTTGACGCACAGAATCACAAGTCCAAGTGTGAACGGTGTCACACAATAAACACATGCACTATCTGCAGCATTGTTCATTAAAATGACTCAACACTTTTAATGTATTACAGAAAATATACATACAGTACGCACACTTAATGATACTGTAGGCCATTGCGTTAGGTAATACATTCAGCAAGTACTTTTACTTTAATACTTTAAGTATTTTAAAAGCAAGTACTTATTTACTTTTACTTAAGTAAAAACATTAATATGGTACTTCTACTTTTACTAGAGTACATTTTTGTCTGTTTATTTTACTTTTACTTAAGTACAGTGTTTGAGTACTTTCTCCACCATGGCATCCCACTGTCCAGTCGGTGCATCCTCCGCTTTCGCCTTCTGAAGTTCTTTCAGCTGTGCCAGGGCTGGTGTCACCCACGCCTGGGGGTTTGTTGCCGTTTCATCCGGTATGTAAGTACAACAGGTGTCCCTGCCGATAATCTCACATATCCCATTCCTAGACGCGACCAACAAATCCAAAGCCAATGTACTACGGAAGGACACTATCCACTGGGCCCTCAGCTCCTCAGAGGTGCTCTCTAATGCCCGAACCACCTCATAAATGAACATCCCAAAACGGTAATGTAATACTTCCACGCGCAACCTATAAGTCCCCACATCTGCCCGCGGTGCTCTCTAATGCCCGAACCACCTCATAAATGAACATCCCAAAACGGTAATGTAATACTTCCACGCGCAACCTATAAGTCCCCACATCTGCCCGCGGAAAGAAGCAACGCTTCCACTCTACCGGAACCTCTGAACCCCACGTCAACTCAAGCTGTGCCACGCCAGATGTCCACCTCCGTCCCCCATACTGAGAACCATTAGTCAAAGACGCCATAAATGAGCTGTCAGTAACCGCCACCGGTGCATAAAGTCCAGTCCAGTTGGTGGGCAAGGTCAGAAGCACCTCATGTCCACACAGCCAGGCTAGATCCTCAACAGGATACGTATCATACCTGCCGGGTACACCTGTGAACTGTACCCCTTGGGTGGTACACCGCTCGGCACCTCTCAGTAGACAGTGACCCCCCACCACCTGATAAGAGTCTTGATGATGAATGCGGTACACACATACAGGGAACTGTCCACAAGATGTCCAATCAGCAAACTGACCCGACACCACCGGCTGCGACAAAGTACTTAATTTGCACCTCTTAGGTTCACATTGCAGGTGTTCTCTAACGGACCCTCTGGAGCTGAGCTGGCGCGTACAGAATGACACCCCCTGCTCTAATGCCCCCACCTGTAAGGTGGGTGCTGAGACAGGAAGCTAAATGTAGATGTAACACGCAGAGTCCTGATGCTCTCTGGCTAAAAAGTGTGCACACCTGTACCAGCTGTACATCCGAAAGCTAGGAGACAAATTCAAGGCTAGATGATCACTATCCTGCACTTGAGACCATGCTTCGAGCTTGGGGACGTCTCTCCTTTCCCTCGGATGGGTGACAGAATGACACCTAGGGCGACCTTGTATAATACAGTTAAATTCCAACACCAGAATGATGGAAACCAAAATCAATGACACCACACCCCTTACCATAAAAGCCTGTTATGTCCCTCAGCCATGCTGAACCTAATCAGAAACCTTTCACAGTGTCTCCTCAGCCATGCTGAACCTAGTCAGAAACCTTTCACAGTGTCTATCTGTGAACCCTGAAATGTGATGAAATACAACAAAACACAATTTAACCCCCTCTCAGTTAAATCGGAATTTAACCTGAAAGAGTGAATGCGCATAACACTCAATGCATGCAAATCTTACAAAATCTTCTTTTCTCCTCTTTTTTTTTACACAGGAATCACGGGATCGTAAACCTGCAAGGCAAAATCAGTCTTAAAATGAACACAACTCCCATCTAATGCTTTTTAAAAGCAGCGTGAAACCTTACACCTTGAAAATGAGTAAAACTCCCAAAATGTTATTGTTCAAGCTTAAAGATTGTAAAATGTGCCTCAAATATTAGCCCGTCTACCATAACGGTAGAACCTGAAAGTGAAACCTTAGGTCTGATTGTAAGCAAAAGTATGTGTTGGTGTGTTTTGAACTTGACCTCTAGCCTTAGGAAAATAGTAAAAATGTTGAATGTGAATAAAAGTTAAACTATAGCGGTAAATAGTTGACAGCCAAATCAACTCTAAGCTAAAGGCCGGTGCAGAGCTCCGCACTGGACTGAGCCCCGCGCCACGCGCGCGTGCTGCGCGTGGGGGGTTCACAGCAGAGCACAGCATGAAGCAGCGTGTGGCTCCGACAGAGCTCTGCTTTCTTCTCACGTTCTCTGTGAGCAGCTGCACGCGGAGGGGGTCAGTTCAGTCCCCCTCCGCGTGCAGCTGATTGGTCAGACACCGCGCTTCGCGTAGGCGCTCGTAAAATTGGAGCTTGGCGCGCTCGCGTGAATGTTCAAAGGGCTTGTGCAACGGCGACCTCACGGCGCTCACACAGCGGGGCGCCGCGCTCGCTCAAGCGCGGAGCTCTGCGCCGGCCTTCAGATTATTAATGTAAAGTATAAACTGTAACACTAACTCAAAAAGTCAAAGGTCAAGTCTAAAATCTAATTTTAAATGTGTGATACTTTAAATGTGAGATTTAAAGTTTAAAATTTAACTGATCTACCCCAAATACTGATGCTTTTAAGAATTTGAGCAAGTAGAAACACATTTTAAAATTTAAACCCCTACTAGTTCTTCTGATTTTAAGGAAACACCCCGAATTTTGTTCTTCTCAGATCTTGCTGAACGATACACGTTTCAGAAACAACTTAGATGTTGAACCGTCGCCACCTCTTTTTGGGCTGCAGATTGCTGAAGATAATAACCCAGTTGGGACTATGTTCAATTCCCCGATCCACTGGCAAGTAACCTGCCCCAACACAAAAAGATGGATGCCTCTCTCTTCTGCTCCTCTTGCTGTTACTCTGCCTTTCAGCTACCCCCTTTCCTCACAGGGCAACAAAGCAGGGAGCTATATGCAGCCAGGGGGAACTTCACTTCCCTACCGTTCTGGTCTGCCCTCAGAAGTAAGCACAAAGATGCTTTTCAGCCCATAACAAGAGCAAGGATGCTTTTCAGGATGCTTTCAACACGAATCAGAACACCTCCTTAGGAACAGCTGACTTCCACGTAGGAGGAAGTGGAACGTTGAAGCAACAGAAGCCAACACCTTCAAGAATGAAGATGCAGGGAGGCCCACAGCACGTGCGGACCACTTACTCCAGATGCAAAACCCGAGCTCTCAGCTTTGCAGCTCCGTCGACCCGATTTAATGACCTGCGATGCTCTTCTGCAGATGCGCACAGGTTGAGATGCAAACACTGGCCCATCCACTCTAGCTCAGGTCACTCTCTCATGGAGACCCTGAGAAACACCCAAGGTGTCAATGGACTTTCAGGCCTCGCGTCCTCAGGAGTGATGGAATCAGGGGTCTGTAGATGGAAACTGGACAAAAAACCTATTAGCATTTCAACGTACATTGCATGTGACATTTTCACAATTTCTTCCGAGGGCCATTCAATGTTAGCTGTGACCCTGGAAATGACCTTCCGTTACATAACCCATAAGGGGTGAAACCTGTACCCCCTTTCACAGAAGCTTCCACAGCCATAAGGGCTATTTGTTAGAGCTTCAAGCCAATTAATTTTAGTCTGTACACAGATTTTTAGCCAATTCATTTTCAGTTGTCTGTGTAACCGTTAGGCTTTTCCCTGTATCTGGGGTAATAAATCAAAACAAAAGCATGCTTGAGACCTAAAGTCTTTTCAACCTTCTGCAGATATGCAATTTTTAAATAGGTACCGTTATCTGATCTGATTTTAGCAGGAAAACTATGACTATGAATGTAATGGTAGATTCAACAATTAATCACTGTTTTACTGTTTTCTCTTGTAGTAGGCTAGGCCTCCAGCCAGCCGGTAAATGTAACCCGCAAACCCATAAATATTTGAAACCCTTTACCGGTCCGATCATGACAGTGTAATCAATTAATATCTCATGACCCGGTGTCATCTTGGTCCGAAATTTTCCTTGTTCGCGCAACGTTCTCATAATTTTACAGTTATAGAATGAACACATGGTGCATTCTTTCACAGACAATCTGATCAGATAATTCAAATGTGTGTGTGCCACCAGCTGAAAACCTTCCTCTTTATCTGGCGTGCACCCACATGCGCAAGTTCGCGTGCCGACTCAAAAGTTTCTTCTTTAGGCTCAGTGGAAGGACCCATCTTCCATCTTTAGGATGAATCCACAATCCATCTTTTTGCACTTCAGCTCCATGGTCCAGTCTCACTGTTTCTCTTCAGGAGCCGCCCCTGTCTTCTGGGGATATGACCACAATTTGATTCCAATTGGTGCGTCCTGATGCTCCTTCTGTTGTTAAATCCGCTAAACAGTTTCCACTTGCTGTTTATGACGTATCTGTGTCATGACCGTTATTTTTGTGCTTGCTACTTCTGTTGGTAACAAAAAGGCTGTTAGAAGTGCTCATATCTGCCTCATGTATGATTTGTTTCCCTCCACTGAGTGAGTTCTATGTGTGCTGCACCAAAAGTCTACACAGAGTACTGACCTCTGCCCTCTGTGCACACTTTGTCCCCTGCAGCTCCGCACATACCCGCATGTCAAAACCCTGATCTGTCACTCTGTAAAACCAGCGCTGCACTGTCCCTCCTGTTGACAGAAACAACTTTCATCACAAAACACCATGTGTCCCTCCTGTAATTGCGCATCCTCCAGACCTGTTCTCACCTGTTATCGACCTGCACTCTCCTCTCTTTTGAAACAATATTCCTAAACGTGTACTCACATACCCATTTACATCCGTTGTATCAAGCCAGACTCACAGAAATGCATTCTCTCAAGGAAAAATGCCTTCAGGTAATGAGTTTTTTTCTTTCTTTTTTTTTTTAAACCTGATATGAATATATACTGTGACACCAGTTTACCATGTGAAAACATTTATAAATGTCATTCTACTTCAGGACTCGGGATGGGAGCCCTATTATTCCATATTATTTCATCTTAGAGCCTTCTGGACGAGGAGAACTAGACAAACAGAACCCACAAATCTGTAATAACCTAAGAATTCTGTGACATGCCGGGACATGTCCTACTGGTGTTCATGTGTATCATTAAACAAAGTTTTCCTTGTTTGAATCCTGAGACTACGACTCACGATCGATTCAACCAGGTCAAATGCTAGGCCGACACCTTCACCGGTTGCTGGCATGAGTGACTCCTAACAGCTGTTTCACGTACTCTCGCTCTGCATGTGTGACCTTGTTCATCGTCCAGCCTTTGTCAGCTTCGGCGACAAGCAAACTCGTTCCGGTCACTGTGTCTCGTTCAGGATGGCGCAAGTCCTGACTTCAATTGATTTCAGTTTGTAGTTGCTGACAGTTACATCTAGTTGCTGCTTGGACAGTTCATTGTCAAGGTCTCTGCCTTGGAGGTATGGCTGAGAAAGTTCATAGACAGTCTCTTGTTTGAGTGACAGCACTTTGCTTTTGCCCCCTTGAGTGTTTTATGTCATTGTTGTTTTTGCAAAGCGTCTTGAGTGATAGTTCTTTCAGCCTGCCAGCTGTTGTTCGCAGAGAGTCACAGTGAACCGATGTCAGTGTCAATTTTACACATTCAATCTTAATTTAACCTAAACCGATAACCACAGTCTCCTGATATCAAACGCAGGTGTTACATGTGTTTTGGAATCCTAGCTCATGGAAAATTACATCATGCACTCTGTAAGAGGTCTGCGTGTCTCACCTCTCCCCTCCACCAACTGTGTGCTGGCAGGCTGTACAAAAAAGGAAAAATAAAGTCAAAAAATAAAAACGCCAATTAAGTAATAGACCAAATTTTAAAAGATATATCTGTCCTGTCTCTATCAGTATTTATCTCTAGTTAATGCACGTGTCTCATCTGGTTAGTACAACTGATAAAAATTTACATAAGAGTGGAAACAACACCTTAATTTAAAATCAATTTGACCTAAACCCAATAATTCACCACCTCTCACTCACAAACCTCATCTCCCACTTTACAGATCCCCTTGTTAGTCTAACTGATAAATTGTCAATCTCTTAAAATCCCCAAAATAAGCTTTTTCTGCTCTGTGGCTGAACTTGAACCTCCACCACACACATCATCTCTAAATAAATATTGTTTCATATCACCCCGCCTCAAGCTCTCAATTTACCGATCGGTCTACGTTCCCACCCTCATCTATGGTCATGAGCTTTGGGTTGTGACCGAAAGAACGAGATCTCGGATACAAGCGGCTGAAATGAGTTTTCTCCGCAGGGTGGCTGGACTCTCCCTTAGAGATAGGGTGAGAAGCTCAGTCATCCGGGAGGGACTCGGAGTAGAGCCGCTGCTTCTCCACATCGAGAGGAGCCAGTTGAGGTGGCTCGGGCATCTGGTTAGGATGCCTCCTGGACGCCTCCCTGGTGAGGTGTTCCGGGCATGTCCCACCGGGAGGAGACCCAGAGGAAGACCCAGGACGCGCTGGAGGGACTATGTTTCTCGGCTGGCCTGGGAACGCCTTGGGATTCCCCCGGAGGAGCTGCTCCAAGTGGCTGGGGAGAGGGAAGTCTGGGCCTCCCTACTTAGGCTGCTACCCCCGCGACCCGACCCCGGATAAGCGGAAGAAGATGGATGGATGGATGGATGGATGGATGGATGGATCACCCCGCCTTCCCGACCGTTCCTCTGACACTTCCACGTCCTTTCTGTACCGCCCTCTCTTCACCTATCTCCCTCTCATTCTTAAGGGATGGCACGCGTGGACCTGGTCTACTGGGTTGTCCCCGTTCTGACCCAGTGTAAAATTCCCTTGCTGTCCTAGTAGGATGCTTATGTCCTGAATCATCTGGGTGTAACTGTGATCTCCCTTTCACCAACTCCTCCTCTGACTCCGCAATGGTTCCAGTAGGTGAGCCCTTAAAAAATAAATAAAAAAAATCATCTTCCTGAAGTCCACTGAGTGGCCTGTTTTTAACTGCCTGTTTCCTGCCACCCCCCTTCTGAGAGCCTGTACATCCTGCACTCATCTCCTCCTTCTCCAACCATGTAGCCCAACCCTCTCTATCCTGATCATAATCATGTGGAAGCGGTGTCCTAGAGCCTGGCCACTCCTTTTCACTCAACTCCTCAGCAAAACTGAGTTCCCTTTGCCACTCGTCTCAGTATTTATGTGATCTCTGACCTCTCATCCTCTCCTTCATGCTGCTTTCAGCTCGGACCTGATCTCCCTCATCTGGGTCATCATGTTCAAACCCCCTCTGGCTACTCCTAGTCGGGAACATGGGATATTGTCCTGCAGATGGAGCTGGTGGGGTGGTGGGTTTGACAGGATATGGAGGTGGAGTGATTTTCTGTTCTATTGGTGCATCACAGCCTCTGTCTCCAACTTTCTGCACGCTCTGAGCTAATAATGCGATTTGTTCATACACCTCCACCAGTCGTGTTTGTTGTTGGTATGTTTTATTAAATTTAGACTGCTCCAGAAATGATCTACAGATGTTTTGCTCCCACTTCTTCCAACTGTTTCTGTTGTTCCTTAACTTTTAACCAGACTAATTGTGTCAAATTATCTGCTGGTTTTTTGTTGAACCTTCTGCTGACAACAATTTGTGTTATTAAAGTGTCTAGCTTCTTACATTTTCCTAAATTCGTCGCATGAATAATTTTAATGACCGTTTGTGCTCTGGTCAGCTGTTCCTGCAGAGTATATTGTTGCTAGTCCCTTTTTACGGTAATGTATGCCATATTTGTTTCACAATTCATTTACTCAAAGGCTTTATTTCTCAATTACTCTCTCATACACTGAGTTATGTTGAAAAACACAGAAAGAAAGTCTGAGGTAAAGAACCTTTAAAATCAGACTTGCTTTTATGTTAGGAACCATCTCCTCCTGGTGAACAAATGTGGCATCACCAAACACACAACTCCAATGAAGATCACTTCAAAGTCACACACTCTGAGTCCACATACACATTCAACCACAACTTAAAAACTCCTAATTCGAATCTAAATGAGATCTCTCCCCCCTATTATGATCATTTACATCGAAAAAATTAAAGAAATGCGACGTAAATATTTTAAAATGAATTAAACAGAGAAGCAATCAGCACCACCTCATGTAATTCATGTGCGTAACACCTCCCTCTGGTGGATGAATTAAACAGAGAAGCAATCAGCCCCACCTCATGTAATTCATGTGCGTAACACTTCCTTCTGGTGGACACAAATGGACAGAAGACAAATTTAAATTCACACTCTCTGAGTTCACATAGCTAATTAATAATAATTCAGAAATGCATAAATTGAACATAAATGAATCCAACCCCCTATTTATTCTTAAACACAAAGAAAAAATTAAAGAAATGATGCACAAAACATTTTAAAATGAATTAAACACGAGAACCAATCAGCACCACCCTAATTAGACCTCCCAGGTCTTACCCCCCAGGGCGAATTCCACGAGTCAGTTTGTAAGGCTGACACAGGCACCCTAGGGTGGCGTGCTTTTCCCTGACAGACCCTCCCTCGGTCTTGTCTATACCCCCAGGGCGAATTCCACGAGTCAGTTTGCAAGGCTGACACAGGCACGTTGGGGTGGTGTCTACCACGTGACTACGGTGAGTTCCCATGAAGCACAGAGACATGTAGGTTCACTTCCCAAGTGACTTTCCGCGTGTCCCTTTGGCGAACACCGGGTAACGGGTGAGACGTACAACGTCGAAACAAGCGGCAGTGATCAGTCTGCTCACGAAACCCGTATCGGATTCCGGGAAAATCCTGAACGCATATTTGTGTACCCAAGATTGGCTACCTATTCTAGCTACACGACAATTGAACGCACCCGGAAACGTGAAACGACAACAGTCTATGAGGTTCTGCCTCCCCCTCCGGTGACCCGACGGGAGTTATCCCGCCCCTGTGAAGCCGGCGACAGCAAAATGCAAATCACAAACCGAACCGAACACGTTTGTCCCCCAAAAAAGTAAGTAATAAAATATGTAAGAAAAACGCACAACATACATAACGCAAACTCAATGAGCACGCAACACACTGTTATGAAATAAAATATTTTTGTCTTTGTGTTTTCATTTATTTTGAAGGAGTTTTCACACGGTGCTCAAATGATCAGTTTCTCTTATAGAATGGTAAGGATTTCCTGAGGGGAGACAGGATGTGAGCATGTACTCATGTGAGGTTCTGGTTCTGTAAGAGTGCTCTGTTTGGATCAGTTCTGGCTTGGGGGAGAAGGGTAGAAGGTCTGGCGCCTATCTGTCTGACAGTTTTGTGATTTTGCAGATATATGACTGGCAAGAAGTCACTGGGGCCTCTTTGTTCTGTGTGGCTGTTCAGCCACCCTTCCCCCTCTGTTAAGGGTCTGTGTGAGATGGAAAAAGCAAAGGTGTCCACCTCTGAAAATCCTCCATTTATGTGGGATAAATAAGTGTGTAAATGTATAAGCCACTTTAAGGCGCAAAGGACATGATTGCATAAACATTAGTAAAACAATTAATACCTTGATCATAAAGCACATGTGTATTAATTATATAATAGTTGTATATTAGTTTCAATCAGATTAAAAGTAGAATTGTGTAAGGCCAGCCTGTATAAATAAAGGTTGAATGAATGAATGAATATTATCCTTCACTCTCAAACCCAAAAAAAGGTTCTGCAGGCTGAAAAAAGCAAATGGTGTTTCCTGTTAGACATGATAGAGGCTTCTATCAGTTAAGGGGGAGGAAAATACCCCACCAGAGAGACTAAGAAGGGCCTCTGTGATTGGTGGAAAGCAGGAAATACCCTACAGGTGTATAAAAAACATGAGTATCCTCCTCCAGCCAGAAACGCAGAGAAACCCAGGGAGAAGAACAACTGGATTCAGACTAATCAGGTTGTATACATGGGGTCTCCCTTGAAACGCATTTCAATGTATTTTCTCCCCCCCCCCTCTCTCTCCACTTTCTCACTTGTTCTCTTTTAAACAAATGTAATGGCTTTTAGAAATAGAACAAATGTATTCTGTGACTTTTTAAACTTATGATTAATTAAACTGGTTTTTTGGAACTTTAAATTATGTGCGTTTGTCGTATTTTCAGTGTATCTCTCCTTTTTGATCCAAAGTGAACCAAACAACGAATTCTGGGACGAATGAGAAAGCAACGCCGACAATTTGGAGGTTCCACCGAGATTGGTTGCACGCGGACAGGAAAGGGGCAGAGGAGTCTAGAACACTGACTACTGACCGGTCATCTCAACAAAAAAAAAGGTAAGCAGATTCCTGTTTAAACAAAATCTGTGATTGGAAATTTTATAGGCAAATTTCACTCAGTGTGTTGGACTCCAGGGTTAATACGTGAAAAAAAAGGCACGTTAAAATTAAAAGTAGAATTATAAGTTTCCAGCCAAGACTCCAGATTCCAGAGTAAAAACACGCAGTGGTCGCGCATCCGGTAGTCTGACGGGTCCACCTGGTTGAGGGGGAGTGAGGTTTTGGAATAAATATTCGCCATCACTCCTGTAACCCTAGACTGAGTTACTGTATCTCGTTAGGTTTTGTGGCCAACTATAAAACAGTGTCAATTAAATCTACTTATAATTTGATTTATAATTAAGTAGAGGTGGGATCTGGTGAGGTGGTGTATTTGTATATTACCATGCGTAAAATACGTTATAATACACTAGGAATAAAGGTATTGAAAAATCAAACCCACAAACAAATAAAATAAATAAAGTGTGGGACTGAGTGAGAAATTGAGGAAAACGCGCTGACTTTCGCTGATAAAATAACCCGATAAGAGTTCCAAATCTGGACCAGTTAAAAATAGAATAAAATTAGTCACAGAATACTAAATCTTTTTTATGTTCTAAACCAGTGAGGGTACGGGCACTGTGAGGAGTCAACACACGTTAAACCAATCTTATGTTACACTCAAAAGGTTCTAAAAAAATTATTTTTTTTTCATTGCTGAGGTTTCTGGCGTCAGAGTCTCGCGTGCCTGTTGGGCTGGTCTGTTTATCTGTTGTCTGTCCTGTGAGTTATAAGGCCAGCGTGAGCTGGTCAGTCTTATGTGTTGTAAGTCTTGTTGAATTATAAGGCCAGCGTGTGTGTGTGTGGAAGAGGAAGAAAAAAGTTCCGGCTGAATCCTGGTTCCTGTGACAATAAAGATAATAGCTGTATGATGTCTGCATGTTTTACTGTGAGAATGAGCAAAGACATACAAACTGAAATGGAGGGAAATTTTAGTCAGAAGTGCGGGAGCGCCTTATTTAAACCCATAGAAGAACAAAAAAAGATCATAACACAGGCAATAACCATGTCAGTGCAGGACAGAAAACAGGAAAAAACAGCTTTTAAAAAAATAGAGGAAATAAATGACAAAACAGGCAAAAGTAACGTGGTGAGTTTAATTTGGGAAAAAATAAGGAAGTGTAAAGAAGAAACAGAGGAGTTTCAAAAGCAAAAGAAGGAGGCCAATGCCTTACAAAAAGGGAAATATAGAAAATTGTTGACTGCATCAGACAGCAGTTGCAAGGAGTGGTTTAAACTGGTTTTAATAGCACAAGGAGTGTTACATTTACTGACTATGGAGAAGAGTGAAAAACAGGAAGTCTTGAGCCTTCACCCTATAACAACACCTCACCAGCACCATCGGTAAAAAGCATGTACCCAATATATCATGTAGAAGGGAGCGTAGTAAAGATAGAGGAAGCTCCTTCCACCTTGGAGCGAGAGAATTCCATGACATCAGAGAATCTGGTTACTAAGAATGAGGTGGGATCAGTGAGTGCATCAGATTTCAGAGACTTTATGAACACACATGGGTCCCAAAAGGCAACTAACAGCTCAATATCTATAACCCCTCCTCCCTTCTCTCCAATAACCCCCGCAAGGTCACAGGCGTCGTTTTACCACCCAGTGGCTCCAGGGTCCCTCTCGCTCACTTTAAGTGAGACATCAGGGCAGGGATATGTTCCTCCTGATGCTCCTGGATGGGGAAACAGGCCTGAATTAACTGACAGGATGTTAAATCTGACATCCCACAATACATCAAGGCCCAGGAACCCCCCCTTGGCCGAAGGCCCTATTCGGATCACTTCAGATGTTATAACCTCTCTTCCTGAGTGGGGGGAGGCGGAGGTATGGTGTAGGACATGTTTCTCTGAGCTCCTGCAGATCCTTTAAAATCCGTATAACAAACAGCTTTAACTACGTTAAAATCAGCTGAAGAACTGGAGAGTATAACTTGGGTCATTAATAGCTGGACAATCCGAACAAAATTATCCTGAATGGCCGAAAAACTGCAAAAATATAGATACGGAAGCGAGGCTGCTGCAAAGCCGCCGGCTAGGACTACGAGACAACGAGCAGCAGCTGACGCGGCCCCACCCTCAAACGCCGGGATTGAAGAACCAAATATGAGTATGGAAGAAATAAAAGAAGATATTTTATCGTCACTAAGAGGAGAAATTGCTCAAGTGATAAGAGACGAACTTAAAGCTGCATTAGCGGAAGATTTTCAAGCTTTAAGATCCGAACTGCAAGCTGTTCGCTCTGAAATTGTTAACAGCTCAAAGACTGTTCAAGCTGAAGTGGATATTATTAAGACAGATGTCCTGGATTTACAGGGAGGCCTGTCAAAGTGGTCAGACGACGTCACTTCGCTTCAGTCTACTGTAACAAGTTTACAGAAAGAAATGTTAACGCTCAAAAATAAATGTGAAGACCTAGAAGGGAGGATGAGAAGATCTAATATTCGGATAGTGGGCATTGAAGAACGCCCAGGCTCCAGCTCTCCTCAAGCTGTAGCTAAAATCATCAAAGAAGTGCTACAGTTGGATAAAGAAATAAAGGTGGACAGATCACACCGCACGCTTACCGGGAGTCGCACCGGGAATCGTGAGTCTCCAAGAGTCATCATCGCTAAACTTCATAATGACGGGGACGCAGCGGAGGTCCTGAGGACAGCCAGAGGCAAAGCTCCACTTCTCTACAACGGGAGCCGCGTCTCCTTCTTCCCCGACTACACGGCCAGTGTAGCCAAAGCCAGAGCTGCCTTCACGGAGGTGCGGAGAGCGCTACACGGAATTAAGGAGGTTCGTTATGGTCTACTTTACCCAGCCCGACTTCGGATTACATATCGTAATGAAGAAAAGGAGTTCTTGGATCCCAAAACAGCTATGGAATATGTCCAGAACAATATCATCCAAACAGAGACAGCTGAATAAGGTACGGAGCGCTCAGAGTCAGAGAACACTCTAAAAAAAAGAACACTCTAAAAAACATCTTGTTGGTTTTACTAACTCTTTTACAGCTCCTTCTTATATACTGTACTCTGGCGTATGAGCAAATATGCTGTTTTATTTTGTTTCCACGTTTCTTTTTTGTTCTTTGATTTGCAGGAGCTTGTGCAGAATATATTAATACTGTGATTTGAGTTTATTTTCCTCGCATATCTAAGCGCACGTATTGCACACTCATATTCAATCTTTGTTGTGCACTTTTGCGGCTTACTTTAGCTGCTGCGGACTACGTCCCAAATAATTAAGCATAGCTTTTACTTGGTTTGGTTTTGTTTAGATTTGATCCCTTGGTATCTTGGGGATCTTATGCAATTATTTTGTAAAAAACTATTTCTTTCTTTCCATTATTATTATTTTGTATTATTATTTGTTAATGGCTATATTTTTGAGACTAGAAGTGTTGGTTATAGTAGTTTAAATTTTGTTTTTCCCTTCTACGGTCAAATCTGTGCTCACTCTGTGCCCATTAGACTTCACACAGATAAGACGGTAATATGCATGAAGTTGTTGTTACCAGTCATGATAATTTTTGAGATGTTTAAATATAGTTTAAATAGAGAGAATGGGTGACCCACTTAAAATTGTAACTTATAATGTAAGAGGGCTCCATAATGTTGTCAAAAGAAAGAAAATATTGAACCAATTAAAACAAATTAATTGTCACATAGCTTTCTTGCAAGAAACCCATCTATCTGATACAGAGCATGAAAAATTAAAAAAATCTTGGGCAGATAAGGCTTTTTACTCATCCCACCGATCGGGGAAAAAAAAGGGTGTTGTCATACTTTTGCATCGGCAGATTAATTTCACACTAACGCGGCTACATAGAGATACAGAGGGAAGATACGTATTGGTTAATGGTATAATTGATGGTAGAGAAGTTTCGTTTGTTAATGCTTATGCACCCAATACGGATGCACCTGATTTCATAAAGTCATTGTTTAAGGTAATTATACAGTACAGCACTGGGCTGTTGTTACTGGGGGGGGACTTCAATTGTACCATGTCACAAATACTGGACAGGTTGCCTACACCAAAAACCCCACTCTCTAGGATGAGCAGGATGCTTAAACATCAGATTATAGAGGCAGGAATTGTAGATGTATGGAGAAGTAGGTTTCCCAGAACTAAAGACTTCACCTTCTACTCTAGTAGGCATGCTTCCTACTCCAGGATCGATTACTTTTTTACCCCAAAATTAGAAATGAATAGAATAGTAGAGATAGAAATATTACCTATTACTATCTCTGATCATGCACCCGTCTTATTAAAATGGGATATAGGACATAGGCTAACATCTAAACAATGGAGGCTTAATACGTCACTGCTTAATGACAATACATTTGTTGCATTTATTGCAGATGAGCTCAAGATCTACCTAGAAACTAATATATCTACAGAAATAACACCTCTGATAATATGGGACTGCGCCAAAGCATTTCTGCGAGGCCGCATAATTTCCTTCACATCTGCAAGGAAAAAACAGAAGAATGCTAAACGAAAAGATTTGGAGGACAAAATCAAAGATTTAGAGGGTAAACATAAAAGACAGGCCTCGGCTAAAATAATGAAGGAATTAAATGCAGTCCGCAGACAATTAAATAGCCTATTATCAGATAAAGTAGAGGGCAACTTGAGGTTCACTAACCAAAAATATTATGAATATGGTGAAAAAGCTAGTAGGTTATTGGCATTTAGATTGAGGAAACAACAGTCCTCCAACTTGGTTCATAAAATAAAATTCCAAGAGAATATGGAGACCAAAACCGACAAAATTGCAGAGGCCTTTGCAAAATTCTATA
>JBBPBX010005200.1:42219-62411 GCA_038048925.1 Garcialebias charrua | reverse complement strand
TTTTCCAGTGTAATTGTGTCTGTGGATTGCGTGTGAAACTGTGCTTTTTGTTTGCTCATATTATGTTCCTACCTTTTGAAGATGAAACAGGAAGTGACCTGGGTTGATCAGTTGAACTTTGGTCTCAGTCTCTGTAAGATGAGGCTGGTTGGAAGATGAAAAGAGATGCATTGTTTTTTTATGCTAGCAATGGAAATGGCAAGGTGAAAAACTGATACATCTTGCTAATTAGAAGGCAGAGAGGCATTTTGAAGAGCTTTGATGAACCATTGGCGAGGTGTGAAATGATTCTTTGAATGTTCCAAAAGCATGTAAACACGTAATGTTACTCTATTTTGCTACTTTTAACCAGTGCACAGAAATACTTTGGGAACAAACCTTTATGTACAAAAAAGACTGCAGCTGAGTTTAGCTTTCAGTGTTTCCTAATTAAGATATCTGTCAAAATGACTTCATGTATTTAAGGGTTTAAATAAAACTCAAGCAATGAAAACTAGGGCTGAACGATTTTGGAAAATAATCTACCGGTAATTGCGATTTTTTTTCCCTATAAATTGCGATTGCGATTTAAAATGCGATTTTTTTTTTAATACCTTCTCAAGTATCAACAAACAGAAGCAATAAATCAATCTGTTTTATAATAAACAATGTCAGATTTATTTAAAGCAGAGTTTTCTTTTCACCATTTCTATTTTTTCTTGTTTCATAAACACAATAGTATACAAGTTAAGTGAACTTCCTAACTACTGTCTGAACTTCACATGACAGTTAATAAATAATAATAAAAAATTAGATATAAAAAAATTAAACTTACTGCTTTCCAGCCAGTAACAGCATAAAAAATAAAGTGCAAAAAACAAAGAGAATCTGCTTTAACCAACTCGTTCTGGGAATTCAAACTCAGTGAACACAAAATAAACTAGTATCTGTTCTTATTAAATGTTTTAGATGTAAAGTTAAAAATAAAAAACTCTTGGAACAATAATGTAAACATAGTCCGTCAGTAACAGCAGGATGCAGACCCTTGTGAACAGACTCCACTGCCAGGTTGGTATAAGGGAGTGTGCATAACGGTCACCTGACAGCAACAGAGAAATGGCTTTGAGCTGCTCTAACACTTCATTTCTTTGGATCCCCATCTTGTTGGACATTCAGTGATGAGGCTGTGTTCAGAAAGTTTGAGCTCCCTCTTCAGTCATTGCTGCCTTCTTCTTTCAACTGTGGGAGAGACACTCTGTCATGTCCTGTAATACAAAATAAAATAAATAAATACACACATTCACATCCTCACCTTAACTCGTGCAAAATTTGAGGACCAGAAAAATCTTCTCACGTTGTTAGTTAAAAACAATGTAGAGGTTTTAGCTTTTCCCAGTTTGTCAACGTTAAGTGAATGTAAAACGTGATGACTAAATAGCTTCACATTACTGAACATAATAATTAACATTTTATTTAAAACGGACAATAAAAAGGATAGTATAATAGTTGTGACATCACGACCAGGTCTGGTAATAGGTACACGTATTGAGAAAGTGCATCACCTCATCTAAATAGCTATGCTAAAGCTAAGATAACAACATTAAACACCGCTAGTTAAAAAAAAAAAAAACAGCTTGCGCAAAACGTGTGTGTTACTGGTTCTGTATTAATTCATATCACTAACGACAAAACTGTTTTTTTTAAAAAAAAATTGATATGCGCTTTTTCACGCAGAACGTTAGCTTGTTGAGCTAGCTGCTAACCGGGCACCGTCAAAACAGACCCGGTCACATGACCAGCTCGCGCTCTGTTTATCTCCCGCGGTCTCGGTGTTTCAGCCTCTAAGATCAGATACACGTTTACATGGGCTAACTTACCTGAATTTATAACTTTTATGACTTCTGTCAAGCCTGAAGCAACTGTGTTGGAGCGCACGGTCTCCTCCTCCCTGCTCTGCTCTGTTTTGCTCCGCTCAGAGCTGCGCACGGCCAGTCTGCTCACTCCCAAGTCACATGACCAATCGCAGCCCGTGCGATTAGTGAATCGCGTTTTAACATATTGCGAGATAATCGCAAATGCGATTAATCGTGCAGCCCTAATGAAAACCCCAACACACCCCAGTGAAATAAGAATTTACTTGCTGGCTCGTCACCATTTAGTAATTTGCATATACAGAAAACATTATGCACTTTTGATTGACTTGTCAGAAGAGTACAATGTTTTCAATCTAAACCGATTACATTTGAGGCATTTTCCCACTGTGATGTAAACACTGCAAAAAGCTCAACTTATTAAAATAAAAATATACCAATCAAGGCTTTGCATATTAATTATTTAAGCCAGTGCCCAAATTACTCATTCAGTTTGACTATACAAATCACAGTATTGCTCTTATTGCATAGGGCCTACCTCAGCTTGCAACAGTAGTTTTTATGTTTGCCACTTAAGCAGCCAGTGTTCAAAGAAAACTATAAAAACCTTCAGGAAGAAACTATTGCTTGAGGCCAAGTAAAATATTACAAGAAATTGTTTCTTCTTAGAAGAAAAATGTAAAGAAATGAGCAATGGCTCAAAAACGTTTTCCCAGTACTGCTCAAGATCATTTCCTCTTATAAAGAGGTACAAAGTATCTGGGATGAAGAGAGGGAAATAACGCTTAGAGTTCAAGTCAGAAGATAACAAATTGATTGTAGTCTGGGAATTCTTGCAAGAACACTGGATGCACAATGTTTTATCCGATCTGGTGCTCTCTTATCTTAATATTTAAAGGGATTGTGACATGATGTTGGAAATTTGCACATTTGTCACAACATATATATCTTATATCATTCAGCTCTGTTCGTTTTTGCAAAATAAATTATAAATATATTAAAATTTCATTCCAAGTTATGGTAGTTTTTTCTCTGGGACACGCCCCTAAAAATCTGCGCACTTCCGCAAAACGTCATTGTGACGTACCCGTGGGGAGCCGCTGCTCAACGCGCATGTAAATAATAATGGCGGAGCATGTCGAACAAACACAACCTATTGTTAGTACATGAATGTATTAAAGCAATCGAAGGGTTATTATTCATCCTATACAGTTATTGGACACTCGATCAATTGAAAAGTGATTTAGACACGGTTTATTTCATACACAGTAGCTAAGTGAGGATAGCTTCGTGATGTGGCTTCTTTGTTCTTGGGCTGAGCTAACAGAGTCCCGATCGCGTCTGAGATCTATCATTTTAAGACAGTAAATCATCCAAAACTCTCATTAATAAACCCTCCCTGAATAAAAAGAAATTACAGATGTTACCTGATCGCGCAGACATAATTTAAAAATACATAAATAGCAACGTGTTTGCTCCTGTATCTCGGCTAATGTTTGTTAGCAGCTATCTCGGCTAACAGAGTCCCGGTCGCGTCTGAGATCTATCATTTTAAGACAGTAAATCATCCAAAACTCTCATTAATAAACCCTCCCTGAATAAAAAGAAATTACAGATGTTACCTGATCGCGCAGACATAATTTAAAAATACATAAATAGCAACGTGTTTGCTCCTGTATCTCGGCTAATGTTTGTTAGCAGCTATCTCGGCTAACAGAGTCCCGGTCGCGTCTGAGATCTATCATTTTAAGACAGTAAATCATCCAAAACTCTCATTAATAAACCCTCCCTGAATAAAAAGAAATTACAGATGTTACCTGATCGCGCAGACATAATTTAAAAATACATAAATAGCAACGTGTTTGCTCCTGTATCTCGGCTAATGTTTGTTAGCAGCTATCTCGGCTAACAGAGTCCCGGTCGCGTCTGAGATCTATCATTTTAAGACAGTAAATCATCCAAAACTCTCATTAATAAACCCTCCCTGAATAAAAAGAAATTACAGATGTTACTTGATCGCGCAGACATAATTTAAAAATACATAAATAGCAACGTGTTTGCTCCTGTATCTCGGCTAATGTTTGTTAGCAGCTATCTCGGCTAACAGAGTCCCGGTCGCGTCTGAGATCTATCATTTTAAGACAGTAAATCATCCAAAACTCTCATTAATAAACCCTCCCTGAATAAAAAGAAATTACAGATGTTACCTGATCGCGCAGACATAATTTAAAAATACATAAATAGCAACGTGTTTGCTCCTGTATCTCGGCTAATGTTTGTTAGCAGCGAACAAACACAACCTATTGTTAGTACATGAATGTATTAAAGCAATCGAAGGGTTATTATTCATCCTATACAGTTATTGGACACTCGATCAATTTAAAAGTGATTTAGACACGGTTTATTTCATACACAGTAGCTAAGTGAGGATAGCTTCTTGACGTAGCTTCTTTGTTCTTGGGCTGAGCTAACAGAGTCCCGGTCGCGTCTGAGATCTATCTTTTTAAGACAGTAAATCATCCAAAACTCTCATTAATAAACCCTCCATGAATAAAAACAAATTACAGATGTTACCTGATCGGCAGTAAGATGGTCGCTGCAGACATACGACTCTCAGTAGGAACCCATCGTTCCCTCGTTCTCTGTACACTTCCATTCTAGGCAAAGTTTCTCATCTTTTGGGAATTTGTGAATGCTCACTTGTTCACTGCTGATATTAGAACACCCAAATGTGCTACAACGTGACGGCATTTTTCAAGTTACACAAAAAAAGAGGCTATCTTTCAGAAAAAGAATCTGTATGGCAAGCAGTTAAAACACAAACAAACGGGCAAGGCTCCGCCTTATGCCTAGTGCCCAAGTGTACATCACATGACGTTTTGCGGAAATTCTCTGATTTCTAGGGGCGTGTCCCAGAGAAAAAATTACCATAACTTTGAATACAATTTTAATATATTTATAATTTATTTTGAAAAAACGAACGGAGCTGAATGATATAAGATATATATGTTGTGACAAATATGCAAATTTCCAACATCATGTCACAATCCCTTTAAAACTTTAGTTTTTTATTTTTCTTAGAAGACTAGCTAGCTTGTTGCCAGGTTTGGCCAGCTGGTGCCATGTCAATTTTACTCCGTCTGTCTAGTTCAGATGTGGATACAGTAAACCAGCTGGAGTTTATTCTAGTATTTCTTGGCAGCTCAACAGAAAAAAAAACTTGTAACTTTTCTCTAACTTTTTTTCTATTTACTGAGATATGTAGACAGTTCGCTTTAGGACAAGTAAAATGTATGTGCTACATTAAGACAGACATCAACTCTGCTGTGTCTGGGTCTTAACAGAACGGCAAGGAATATGATTAACCAATAAAATGATTTGAGGACAAAAAAAATCCATCTCTGGTTGACAGTAGTCTTTATATATTGTTTGTCTCTGTCTTATTTGGAAAGAGTAAGAATGAAGCCTGTTCTGTTTTAATGAATACAAGTTGCAAAGGTGCAGCCATATCCCTTACGTTTTCTGGAAAACATTGATCTTTCAGTATCACTTTGCTTCTGTGTGAAAGGATTGTTTAACTGATACTGAGCTTTGTGGTAACGGTAACATTTAGAAATCTTTGCCAAGTTTTTATTTTTATTTTTTATGTCTGTTTGGCAAACTGTCAATGTTTTGACTTGTTTAGCAATCCCAGTATGAGTGTGAACAACAAAAATCTAAATTAGTTTTTGTAGGCTAAGGGTCCCTGTGAAACCCACACATTTTTAAATGTTTGCATAAACACTGTGTAGTCAGAATGTGTAACAATTGATCAAAGTAATACGTTCAGATGCAAGTCAACCCTAAAGTCACTAAAAGAAATGACCTTAAAACTAAATTAAATCTTTATGCAATTAGTAAGATGTGGTTTATTGTTAAGAAAAGGTTTGATCTGGCTCAATGCTATATTTCTGCTATGACAAGTGCAACATGCCTTATTCACAATTACAGTAACTTGAACCAAGTGGTTAAAACACTGGTGCGATTGAAAACTATATTAGAGTATTGCAATGGGCCATTGAGTTTATTTTCATTGTGATTTCTAGTTAGTAGCCTGGTGACCCTGGAGTTCCTGGGTCATGCAGGGTAAAAACTTATGCTGCTTTATCATTGATAAGTGTGGCTTCAATCAGCACTTGTCTTAGGTGATAAGGTGCCATTACAGTGGAGTCTGACCTGTTTCCCTGTTCTGTGGGTGGCATCATCAATGCAAAGTGGGCGATACTGTGTTCGAGCCACTCCGCCCATTGTGGTCCTTAATCGCTGTATAATCGGATTTGAAATTCTTGAACTTATCCTGGCACTGTTTTTAAGTCCAAGTGTAGTCATGCTGCACCATAATCTCTGATATCGTTCTGAAAATGCATTTCTTGTGCTGTCGTCTGTCCACATGATGAGGAAATGGAAGTTCAGATGTAGTGTCATTCTCCAATCTGTTACGGAAGCACAATCCGTAATGTACTTCCGGGTCGCATGGATCACCATTGTTTATGAATAAAAACTGTCTTAATTTACTTAGAAAAGTATGTGCTCTATCTCCGCCAATCTTCATGTGGCTAATTTATGCCACTTGTATTTCCGGTACAGATCATTGGTTAAAATGATATGCGACACATTAGACCTGACCCCCAACCTGGGTTGAATGAGAAAAACCCTGCAGGATACAGAATGAATTATTTCCATGGTGAAACAGCACTGCTCAGTGGTGAAGCTGCATATCATTTTAACTATGACGTAAATATGTCAATGATTTTAACGGAAATATGAGTGGCGTAAATTAGCAACATGAAACTCGGCGGAGATAGAACACATACTTTTCTAAGTAAATTAAGACAGTTCTTACATTGTATAAACAAAATTATACCAGTACATTTTCCTTAATCTACCATATTCAACAGCGATCCGTGGGACACGGAAGTATTCCTTTTAGCATATGCAGATTAGCTACACTATGGATCGGCTTCCATAACATATCGGGGAAGGACATGTACCGGTAGCTTGCAGTTTTGCTGGCCGTGTCATCCAGTGGCGTAACTCCACTGGCCAATCAACGGCTACTGTCTGCTTAGATCAAAATCAGCCTCTTGGAGCAGCGCACTTGGAACCACAACAAGCTGGTCCCATAAACCGAGCTGAGTGGGGTGTGGGTACAGGCAGTAAGCAGACCCTTAACTGGTGTTGTGTTGTGCACTTTTACAAAACACTTCATGTAGGGATTATGCCACCTTCTGGCCACCTCTGTGTGATCTCTGAACGGACCAAGGTGGCAAGTGGGGTTAAAGCCAACCCACCTCTGTTCCACAAAGCAAGGTAGTGACAAAGCTGACTCAATACCAGTACAGGTAATATGATGAAGCAATAACATATGGTCTGTGTGACCACCTACTCATGGGATTAAACAATACAGATTTATTACAGAGGGACTATCAATGATGCACATCAACTTTGTATTTAGTTTGTCGCTTTAGATATTAAACGCTTATCCTTATTTTCCTGGTCTTTGAGATAAATAAATCAGAGTATAATTTTTTTTTAACCATTAGATGTTTTTCATTCAGTCAATTGTCACAATTTGTGTATCATTAAATAAAGTAGATTTAATAATGCAAAATATTGTGTAAAATAACACAGAGTGTGAATTGCCTTTTTCTGTGTGTGTTTATAACAAAATCTTAAACCAACTAGCTGAATGAGCGACTGTCACTGTTGGAAAGCCGAACGGGAGATCATTCTTTGAAAGGAGCTGTCATATGTTTCCTGCATACACCAACTCGTCACATTCACAACAGCAAGCCTTTCGTCATTTACATACCAGAAACTTGTGAATGTCCTTGGAGAACTCTTTCCCTCAACTCTAAAATAACTCACACTTGAGATTCTGCATACAGCAATGATCGACTCATAAAGCTAAATATGGGAGATTTCTAATAATTAGAGAGTGTAGGAGAAAAAAAAAACATGATTCATATGTAGATGGCATGTTCCTGAAAGAGGCTCAGTTATGGATGTGTTTCCATCAGTGTGCATCGTAGATCACCATACCATACCATACCATACCATACCAGCTTTATTTATAGAGCACTTTAAACACCCACAGGACCAAAGTGCTGTACACACAACAAAACAATCATACAGTCAGGTAATACAAATGATAAAAATGATTAAAAGTCACATAATAATAGTTGAGCAATCATACAATTAGATAATGCAAGCAATTAAAATTATTAAAAGTCAACATCTCAGATGGTGTCAAAGGCCAGGGAGAAAAGATGGGTTTTTAGAAGAGATTTAAAAACAGACGGGGAAGAGGTCTGTCTGATGCTCAAAGGAAGGTCGTTCCACAGTTTAGGAGCTGCCACAGCAAAACCACGGTCTCTCCTGAGCTTGCGTTTTGTCTAAAAAAGCTTCTCCCTTTTTCAGGGGTTGTCACAAGGAGCAAACTCACATGACAGATTTGGCAATTGTTTTACACTAGATGCCTTTCCTGACTCAACTTGGGCTTGAACCCGCAGCCTCAGGATTACAAGACTGTGGTACTACTGACCACTGAGCTACCACAGCCCATCTTGGATCACTTATATAGGATTATATTTGGTAAGCATTGAATTACTGTTTAAAGTTGTATTTAATTTTTTATTTTTATAGTAAATGTTGACCTTGAAGTATATTTATATCTGGGTGAATGTAATTTTTGATTAATCAAACAAACATGTCCCATTTATTTATTTACTTTTTAATGGTTTGTTGTTTAATCCTTTTTATGGTTTTATGTTTGCATGGAAACATGCATATGGAACTAGAGAACAAGTTTGAGTCTGGTCCTCTGGACAGATTCTTCTTTGTTCAAACGTTTCGTCTTTTGGACAAAAAACTAAATGAACAAAGAAGAGGACCTGACTCAACCTTGTTAGATGTACAGTATCTTCCTGGATTATTGAGCATGCATCAAGACATATGAAACTACAATACAATCATATCATTTTCTGCTACTTTCTTACGTGCACCTAATATTTAGTTATTCAAAGATGGAGTGAAAATGACTACAGTGTATAAGGGAACATGAAAACTTTTTTCCGATTAAACTGACCATATATGTAGCTCCACTGATGTCTGATTGACTCACTCACCTCACTTTTCTTATGTAGATAGCTGTAAACTGCATATACTCCAAGTAGTGTCACTTGACCTAGCAAGAGTGCTTAAACTGTTTTGGCACTTGTGGCAGGCATGCTTGCTGAAATTGTTCCACCCACCCTTGAGTTTTTAAAAGATAAGATTTTACAGATAGGATGGATTAGTGGATCTCACTTTGCAGACTGCCATTAAGATTTTGTTTACCTTTCCAACACCCTGCATGTTTTCAAGTACTTAAGCACTTGTACTCATACACTGATACTTCAGACCGATACCGCTCTTATTCTTGGCGACACAATTTCCTCTTAATTCTACTTTGCAATTAATAGAGTACAACAAAATAAAAATATCCATAAGTTATATTTTTTCAAGATGAACATAGATGTGAAGACTATAGTCATTGCGTAAAGTTTAAGTGCTGACTTATTAAGTACTTAGTATCTGTACTCTGTATCTGCAAGTATCCAAACTGAAGTACTTGTACTCGGTCTGAAAATAACTAGAATTGGGACGCCCCTACATGAAAGGGTTGGTTGCTTGTGAGTTTTTCTTTTTAGCTAATTACTGTAACTTATAAACTACCAGTAGTTAGCTGTAACCCAGTTTGAAGTGGTTTACAGTTAGTAATAGAAGTTGGAACATGTAATGGAACATGTGACACAGGTTTAATCAATCATAACAAATGCCTCTGGTGTGATTTCAGCAATGAAAAGTCTTTTTTTATGAACACGCTTAGAGGATTATGTTTTTAGCAAAGTATGTGCATGTGAGTTTATGGGGCTTGTGATGGGTTTTCACCTAGAACAAAACCAGCAGGTTGAAGTTTTCAGTTTTTTGTTTGCATTTCTGTTCTCTTCATGTCTTTGAACTCTTTAGCTTTCCAGATGTGGCAGTTGCTCAATCAGCTACAAAGTTTACCAATAAAATTCACATTCTAATGGTGGGATATGTCACAATGTTATTATATTTATTTATTTAATACGTTTTGCAATATTGAATCTTGTTTTTATACAGGAAGTAACTGACACAGATAATTTCATGTAAAAATCATTGGGTACAAAATCATTTACCGGTACATTTCTTTCTCTTCCTGTCTTAGGGTTTGATTTCTCTGTTTCTTTAACACGTTGGTGTAAATTTTTCTTTTGGACAAACAGCTTTTTTTACGAGACCATTTTTTAAAAACACATACTGAATAGAGAAAGCCTATTAATGTGTGCAAGTAAGTGTAATTATTGTGTTTATTTTGGCATTGTAATTTCCTGCCACAAATGAGCAACAAGTCTAAAATGGCCCTCCTTTGAATTCACTTGTGTGCAGTAACACAACTTTATTGATGTCGGCAAGTAGGCCGCCAATATTGAATTAAAAGGCTTTTTGAATGTGCAATTTCTCAAGCTGTGTTACTTGTTCCATCTTTGTATTTGTCTGTATGACTCTGCATAAATGGGTTTAAAGGTGTATTCATATAAAATATGCCGGCAATTGGGGGTGGTTTCCTTCCTCACCACACCTCCCCTGTTACCTCTTTCTGAATGCAGCGTTGCCAACACAAATCCTGCATCCAGGTAATAATCTCACAGGGTACATTTTCATATTTTAGCTGAGCTTTGTTGCTGGAATTTGTTTTAATCTAACATAAAGCCATCTTTTGAGGGAACAACGAACGAACGAAATAAGAATAACATAACTAGCAGGTTAATATACTGTAATTTGAAAGTATTTCAGTACTGTTTGCTTTCTTAGTGATAAAAACTCATAGACTGTGTGTGTGGCAGGTTGGGGTGGGGTTTGTTGAAATCAGTGCTAATAAAACCCATGGTGTTCAGGTTTTAAAAGTATTTAAATGTTTAATAAGCACTGCTGAAGAAAAACAGGAAGCATAGGACCCACGTTAGCCTTATAAAGTTAAGCAAGTTAAATCTATAGCTTTAGAAAAAGTGGACTTAGTACTTCATTAACTGGAGACTGTGTAAATGCATCTTGCACCTTAACAAATTATTGCAAGGTTTTATTACAATGATAAAAAGTCCCTTTTTTTTAACTCCGCCATTGTATACTTGACTATATACCTTTAGCAACCATCACAAAAGTTTTAGTGTCATTTTACAGGTCTTTACAGAACAGTTTCTCTTTGGTCCAGTAATACCAGGCCAGCGAGGGTCATCAGGACAAGGTTGCTTTAGTTTAGTGTTGCAAAGTAAAAACCTGTATCATATGCAGCTTAATCCTCC
The DNA here is from genome assembly GCA_038048925.1 of Garcialebias charrua. Classification (NCBI taxonomy): domain Eukaryota; kingdom Metazoa; phylum Chordata; class Actinopteri; order Cyprinodontiformes; family Rivulidae; genus Garcialebias; species Garcialebias charrua. The sequence goes on along the minus strand of JBBPBX010005200.1, from coordinate 51,154 downwards.
CTGCAGAGCAACCCCAGCCTCCAATAATCCATGCATGTAACTGCCCTGAGTGTACATGCATTGGAACAAAGCGCTATGTCTGCACAGAGACCTCATAACTGCGGCCAGACGTGATCTCACATCTTGCTCAGAAATCTGAGACCCAGACCACCTCAGGATTTTTTTCTTCTCTGTGCACTTTGTCCCTTAGTCTTCCTTATCTCTTTACTATCTCCTTCATCAGTTAGCTTGTTTAGTTTCTGCCTCGTGAAATATTGTTGTTGTACTTGTTCACGTGATCATTTTCTTTATCTGTCCAGTGTCGGGACTGAGCTTTACTTTGTTCCTATCCATCCACCCATCATTTTTATAGACTCCTCAGTCTCCAATATTTTTATTTAAGTTGGTGTGTGTGTTCAACAAAGGGTGCTTTTCTTATCTTCGTATCATGGCTACAACATTTATTGCCAGTGTGACATAAAACATTCCTTTGTTTTAATGCTTTATAACATGTGAAAGCCTTTACAGATGAGTCCACCACATAGGAATGTTAAGATAAATCAGGGTGGTTGATGCCGACAGTGCAGACGACCTATCTGTGCATCTTTCCACTTGGCTCATAGGGGTGCTCTCTTGGCAGGAAGTCTATATCAAAGGTTAGAATTTTATTGGTGTCTTTCAGCGTTTATTTCTCTGTCGCTGGCCTTTTTTCACGGTGCTTATTGTCCGTTACTTTCTGTGCTTTCACATTCTTTTTGCTCCTCTTGATTTCTTGAAGGCTATCTAAGAAGCTGTAAAGTTTTAGCCTGGTGGGGTGGCACCAGTAAGGCGCAGATTGAACTTGTAATGCCAGAAGCAGATGGCATGTTGGCATCAATCCTAAAGTGACAAACAGTGAAGGGTTTAAAGATTGTTAGATGCCTTTTTTTATGTCAAATTTGTTGTAATTTTACCTGAAACTGCTTGCTTATTATATGAAAAACAAGCTTATATTCAGTTTAACTTATCTATGTTTTTATTGTATGTGCTGAAATACACTCAAAAAATTGTCCTTTGCTTTCTTCATAAGAATAATTTCACTGCTCGGTGTGTGTGTGTGATTTTGCTTTTGCCTTTGATTTTATCACCTTAACAGAGGCGCTTGGGTATGCAGCTTTGATCAGTCTAAGGAATTTTTTCACCTTGGCTCCACTTTAACATCAAGTTGTTTTTCCCATAATGCACTGCAGATCTGGCACCACTGCATAGATATGTTAGATACATTTTACTGTTTTCAGTCCAGAAAGTTGAGAAAGTATTACTAGAATATTATAAGTACAGTATTACCAGTAGCTGTATCCATTTCAAATATCATGGATTTTTACACAACTTAAATCCACATGATTGTGTTTAGTCAAAATATGCATTGCTCTATTAGAATTTGCTTCTATAACATTTTATTCTTTCCAATTAGTCAGACATTATTGTGTGGGTGCTGTGGCCTGAGGCCTTGTCTTAATGACTCCATTGCCTTCACTTCAAAGAGCTTGTTTGGTAAAAAGCATAAGGTGTGTCCAATGTTTTGAACCGCACGCACGCACGCACACACACACACAAACACCTGCTTTTACTACCAAACATAACAGTTTATGCTAAATGGAAAATCAGAGATTCATTTTGTTGCAGCATTCGATTCCATGACAGAATTTGAGACTGCTGGGCACAGATTTTTATAAATTTATCTACATTTGACTTACGTTCACTGCATTACAAAATACTGTATCATACATTTGTTACTCTTTGAAACAACAACAGCTTCTTTTACTTTTTTTATGTTGTTTAGTTTTGGGCAGAGATGATGTCTTTGAGTACATTTCAACTCTAGCTTATTTCCACATAGTGATTACACACAAATGGTGCTTTGCCACAGTCTCATCTCTCATCAGTTTTTCACCACACAGCACCAGTTAAGGGCCTGCCCACTGCCGGTACCTACCCACACTCGGCCCGGTTAATGGGACCACCTTGTTCATGGTTCCAAGTGAACTGCTCCGAGGTGATGATTTTGACATGAGCAGACAGCAGCTGTTGATTGGCCAGTGGAACTACGTCACCCACCAAGCAAAACTGCTACATTTCCTCTCTGATAATGTTGATTGTGTATTTGTTTTTGCTAGTTTTTGGTATGAAAGTTACAAAAATAGTGCTGTGGGCCAATGATGAGGTACGGGCCTGTCTAACTTTATTGGCCAATGCTAGAATTCAGCGTGAGCTGGACGGCGCCACAAGAAATGAGCGCATTTCCAGAAATAGATTGGAGATGATGATGAAGGTGCAGTGTGGCTACACCCGAACTTAAAAGCAGTGCCGGGATAAGCTAAATAAATTGAAGTTCCATAAGAGGTGATAAATAACCTCAAAAGGCAGAGTAGCTCTCACCCACTTTCAATGACAGTCCTGCCCACAGAGTGGGAAAACAAGTCACAGTGGTAAATCACCTACACCTGAGAAGACCCGATCAGAGCCGAGTGGAGTTGCGCTTATCAATGGGAAAGCGGGCTAATTACAGTAGTAGAAGAGCTGCTTTGCAAGGTGCTAACCCATCATCAGGGGCAATTTGTAATAATAATAATAATAATAATAATAATAATAATAATAAACTTTATTTGTATAGCACCTTCCTACAATGCCTTGCATTGACCAATGTAGTTTTGTGTCATGCTGAAGGACTATTTGGCCTTTGATTTAGCCAGGAACTGAACCACTAGCCACTAAAGATGGTATCAAAGTGCTTGAGCTAGTGACACTAAAATGGCATTGCATCAAATGTAATGAAAAAAAAGCTGTTTTCTTCAACTAATAAAACGGCCAGGATTGAACGAGAATTTTTCTTATCAACTCTGAATAATTAACACTGATCAATTGTTCAGATGTTTTGTTGATTAGAGTAAAATCCAAAACATGTTTAGAGATTGGTACCTTTGGGCTAAACTACAGTTTTATGTGTGCATGTGTGTGCATTTTTGATTCAGGTTACCTTGTAGTGACCAATTTTACAAAAAAATCATGCATTGTGGGAACAAACTTTTTCTTTATGGGGATCAAAGCAGAAATCTTGTTGGGGGTTAGGTTTAGGACTAAAGTATGAATTGTGGATGGGTTAGGGTTAGGCATGTACTGTACTAGTAATGGTTAGGTTTAGGGTAAGGGTCAGGGTTAGGCTATAAAAATAAATGGAAGTCAATGCAAAGCCCCCAAAAAGTATGTTTACAAGAACGTTTGCATGCGTGTGTGCTTGCATTTTCTTGCATTACCCTTCTCCACCTTGTGTCTCCACTTTTTTCTCCTCAATCCCTTCCATTTCCCTCCTCTCACATGTGGAAAGCATTATATCCTGTCTGATGGAGAGAGAGAGAGCAAATATCCCAAGCTGAGACTGTAGCTGTGTTTCCATCCATTTTCATTTCGATTTTTGAGCTAATTTTTGAAATCTCGCAAATATGTAAATACAAATTAATGCGAAGCAGAAGTGTTTCCATCTGCTGGCTTGAAGCGCATCTACCAAGCCACGCACAGCGTCATTACGTCAGACGTCAGCGTCATTACGTCAGACGTGAGCACTGCGCATGTCTACAGTAAACAGGAAGTAGCAGTTGAAAACAGAACCTGGCCACACATCTCGTCAAAATGGAGAGAATATTTCAGGTACGTGTTGCTATCGGTCGAGTTGTATTTATTCTGTCATACAAACTAGTTTTAGCGATGTTACATGTTGTCCGGAGCGGAAACAGCTGATCAGTCACGTGACGTGAATGTTCGCTTCGGCAGCACGAGTCGGCAAATGTGTTTCCATCTGTCGCTGTGCGCATCTGCTCATTTTCGAACATCCCAAAAACCACCTCAAGCGAGCGTATAAACTTTTTGGCGAACTTGAGAAAGTAAATACGGATTTTGCCGTTTCCATTAAGCTTTTCTGCTGCGATACTTCAAAATGCGCATCTAGAAACCTTGATGGAAACACGGTGTGTGAAAGCCTTTGGAAGAGGCTTGTGTGTGTTTCGGGGGTGCTGGCTGAGGACTGTTAGGATTGACATGCTGGTGACTGTCTCTTGGCCCTAATGTGCTGTGGACAAAGCTGATCCTATTTCTGAAGCACAGTATCAATAGACCTTTTACCAGTTGACGTCATCACGCAAAGCTCGCCTGAAACGAGCGTTCTGATTGGACGGCAAAAAGCCCTAACCGGATGCAGGGGCTAAGCAAGGGGCCGAGGAGCTTCGTAATGATAGCGAGTTGTAATTTAGAAGCTTGTTTTCTTAAAATAGTGAACAACCGCTGGTCAAAATGCCTGAACATTGTGCCGCGGACACGAGAGGAGGAAACCGCACGCCCATACACATTGTCTTAGACAGGGTTGCTTTTTTGGCTACAGATGAACCGTGCGCGCGGCGGGGCTGCCTGTCACCTTCACCCAGCCAGGAGCCACTAAGTCCCGGCTACACCTGATCCAGTGCGCCCTGGAGGTCCAGAACCGGCTGGACCCAGCCAGGAGCCACTAAGTCCTGGCTACAGATGAACCGTGCGCGCGGTGGGGCTGCCTGAACCTTCACCCAGGCAGAGCCACTAAGTCCCGGCTCAAAACATCATGCATTTACTGGTAGCTTAATGATTTTAGAAGATTCGGTTAACGGTTGGCTTATCAAACGTTTTGACATTCCACTCACCTGGGGTCGAAGGAAGAATCTCCTTGCATGTCGCAGGTCGAAACAGGCAGAACCCCCAACACACGCAGCGGAGACCGAAGAACAACGCGGTCTCGTCGAACTAGCTAGCTGCTGCTAGCTTAGCAGCTGTCCAGTAGCATTCCGCTGCGGGAGATCGTTCTCCGCCCTGTCTGTTTCCCATATCCAAGATATAATCCACGTAATCCACGGAGCTTGGATCATTAATGTCCAAGCCAGATAAAAAACGCACACACGTTGATGCTTCGTGCCGGGGTGAAATCCTGCCTGTACCGGCCGGCGGTGGTACTGGTTTGCTCCACATCTTCCTTCTTTTAGTCGCTCTACTCGACTTTCCCAGAGGGACGTTGTAAAACGAACAAGTCTCACATTCTTCTTTTACTCGTTGAAGTTGCCTGGAACAATTATAAACACAATAAAAGTCTTATTTCTCCACCGCGACTGTTGCCAGTAACGGCAACACTCCAGTTGCGTGCCCGTGCTTCCGGAAAATTCTGGAAAAATGCGAGTGCGCATGCGCGATGACGTCAACTGGTAAAAGGTCTATAGCTGACAGACTTCACCCACCCACAGTACCTGACTGAAGGAGACCCTGGTTCAGCAAGGTTGGGGGAAATGAAGAATATCCACTTAAAATATCTGGAAAAATTTAATTACTTGAAAAATAGCTTATCTTTTTACTTCAAAAGAGATGGCATTCTTAAGAGGTCATGTGAAGTGATTGTTGAACCCATGATGGATTAGGAGTTTGTATCTGCAATAAAACATTAATATTTAGTTGACAGCATTTTGTACATGCTACTTTTTTAACCAAAAAGCAATCGTATGTAGCTTTAAAACCAATCAGATTCAGAGTCCCCCTTCCCAAATTCAAATCTGAATCCTCTAACATCGAAGTAGATTTATCTCACTTTTCTGATTGAGGTCCACTAAGCAGACTCTTCGTTATGAGGAATCAATAAAAGACGTACGTTTTGTCTTTTATTGATTCTTCATAACTAAGAGGTTGTTCATCACATGTGGCTTCAGAAAGAGGTGTTTTATGAGGTGAATTCACAGTTTTGTACATTGTAGATGTGCTAACTACATCCTGGATTTAATTTGAACAAACACTTTTTTCCTCTTTTGAAGAAGAACCATAAAACTTTGGATTTATTCCAGACCAATCCACCCTGTCCAAGATTTTTCCCAACAGCCAGTAAACACTGACAGGTGCACAGATAATACTCTGCATCCACATATTTACAACCTAGATAACCAACACAGTGTGTGGGCCAGGGTCTTGCAGCCATTGCCTCAGGTGGTCCGTTTCTTAGATTTAGGCAAATTAAATTGACCCTCAGCACCCTTTAAACAACAGCAAGCAGTTTGAAGACTCGACAGCCTGTCATTCAATTATCCATCCTTCTTCAATGGCAGGAAATGGAAATGCACTTAATTAGCAGGAGTTTGGGTCCTCTCTGGACATTATAATTGCATATAGAAATCCAGCTTTGACCTGCTTCTTTCTGCTCAACTCTTCTAGCATTTTTGTTCTAATTTTAAGATTTCACAGTCAAACCCTCACAAGTTTTAATTCCTGTTTAAGTTGCAAACACATTTTGAAATTTGTGCAAGAATCTGCCATGTTTTCTTACATTCAGTGTAGCTTTTAAATGTGCTTTTCTAAATTGGTTAACAATAAAGAGAAGTGAGATATTTCCATATCCCACTAAAATGTTTACCTGCAATTTCTGATTGCAGTTTATTTATTTTTTCATATGCCATGGTTACAGTAAAAGTCCAAACTCAAACGTTGCCAATTTCAACCTTGACTTTAGAAAAAAATTAAGCATTAAACTGGCTCCCAGTCAAAAGCTTATGCTGCATGAGCTCTTGGCAAATGGACTGCCTGTGATGTTGCAACCAAACCTTTACATAACTAATTTCCTATCATAAACAGATGTATGCTTGTCAAAAGTGCTTAAAAGCTTCAATTATATTTGTTTTGGCTAAAAAGTTTAAAGACATTTAAAGTTTATAACATTTTTTTAAGCATCCACACAGATTAACTCAAGAATGATAATGCAATGTTCATGCTCAGTTTAATAAAATCATTACGGTATATATAGGGATGCACCAATTGCAGTTTTCTGGCCTATCACTGATCTCTAAAATGCTTGACCTGCCTATTTCGATTTTGGCCAATACCGATTTTGTTTTATAAGGTCACAATGCACCTTCAATTTTTCCAATGTTATTTTGTTGAAAAACATACCCTTGAACAATATCGAAACAATACAAATTTGTTTTAACTGGCCCTGAGGTAGTGCTCTGAAACATAAATGACGTTTAAACAATTGCTGTTAAAACTACAAAAAAAAATTGTAAAATCGGTTTCTTGTGTAATTATCATCCTATCTCCGGTCTTTTGAAATTAAGGAAATTAGGGCTGATGAATCAGCCCACCGATATATCGGTTCACCCCTAATTATATATTATTGTTAGTCTGACCAAACTTTAAAATTTGTTTCGGTATTAAGACCTCTGTTTTGTTTAAAAATAATTCTAGGTTTGATTACTGCATTTTAAAGTTTTTATAAAGCAAAAATAAAGCATTGGGAAAAAAAAAATAGAATTAAGATGGTTCTTCACTACCAAAAATAGCATTTTGATGTACATAATCTTAATGTTTATATCCTCTATGCAGTTTTGAAGTATACATTTTTCATTATTAAGTCTTCAAACTTTATATGACTTTGTTTTTAATCTGTAGAATTACACTTTAAAGTTTTTGCAACTGTTTTTTTTTCCCCCTCGTCCTGTCCGGCATTGTGGCACTCAGAGTCAGTAACCGTGTTTCCATCAAGGTTTCTTGATGCGCATATTGAAGTATCGCATCAGAAAAGGTGAATGGAAACGGCACGATTCGAATTAACTTCCTCTAATTCGCAAAAAAGTTGATACGCTCGCTTGAGGTGGTTTTTGGGTTTTTCGAAACAGAGCTGATGCGCAAAACGAGAGATGGAAACAGATTTGCCGACTCAGTTCTGACGTAGCGAACATTCACGTCATGTGACTGATCAGCTGTTTCCGCTGTAACATCGCTAAAACTAGTTGGCATGACAGAATAAATACAACTTGCCCGATAGCAACACATTCCTGAAATATTCTCTCCATTTTGCCGAGATGTGTGGTTCGGTTCCTGTTTTCAACCGCTACTTCCTGTTTACTGTAGACGTGCGTAACGCTGACGATTGACGTAATGCCGCTTTGCGTGGCCTGGTGGATTCGCTTCAAGCCAGTTGATGGAAACACTTCTGATTCGCATTAATTTTTATTTACATTTTTGCGAATTTTCAAAAATTCGCTCAAAATTTGAATTGAAAATAGATAGAAACACGGTTAGTGTCTGAGTGTCAAGCTGAAGCCCAACAGATTTACTTTCACAAGCAGAGCATCATGGCTTGCCTTAAAGGTGAAGTCTGCAGTTTCTGTAGAACATCAGCACTTAGAAAAAATGCCAACAAGCAAAGCATTCTGATCCCTCCCCCTCAGAGCCATATATGGCTCTGCCCCCTCGTGGTCTGTTGAAATTCAAATTCAAGCTCTGTTTTTATTGGCTGATTCAAATTCAAGCTCGGTTTTTATTGGCTGGAAAATGGCGGGTCACTTTTTCTTTTTAGAAATGCTTATTTACCACCTGGAGAAGCAAGGGGACAATTTTTTTTTAGTTTTTTTCAGAGATTACCTCTCTAACATTAATCTAGTGACAGAGTGAAGAAATATGTTAAAAATATATTGTTAGAAAAGTTACATATAGCAGCTTTAATGCTCCACTTGATATATGAATAAAACTTTATTAAAATTTGCTTTGGGTTTGTAATGGACACGGGGATGAACAACAAAGAAGAAAACAAAGGCAGAAAAGTGGGAGAAGGGTTAAAAGATAAAAAAGGCAATATGATTAGAGGAGAGAGAGAGCGGTATAAAGAGAACACAACTCAACATTATTGAAGTCTGCCTCTAGACCTGCGGTAATGATATGACATCATTAGAAAGTATTTTATACAGTACATGGTGATACAAGATGCATTTAGTGGCCAACACAACCCAATTGAGTGTATATCTGATAAACACCTGAATCTAAACAGCTGTGTGAGCATGCTTATCACTATAAAGTTTCTCCATAAAAATGTTCAGAAGACTGGAGCCACAGACACACAGCGGCCCCCAAGCCCGGAGCCCCGGGAGTC
>JBBPBX010005200.1:12512-30833 GCA_038048925.1 Garcialebias charrua | reverse complement strand
TATATATTATATGTATTATAATATATATATATATATGGCATTTTAAACCATTAACACACTCTTGCAATATTCTACTTCTTCGCTGCAGAGTGGAGATATGAGGGAGGTTCTCCTGGAATTTTTTTCTGCAACTGTGGGCTGCACACAGGTGATAAATAACTTAAAATAATTTATTTAAAATAAAAATTCCCTGCCGATCTTGCGGCCCATCCATCAGTCAGCCAATTGTGTCATGTCCAATCTTATTTTGAAAATACGCGATAGAGCAAGTCTGCGGTAAACCGCAAATTATTGAGGAACTACTCTACTCTGTTTGCAAAAGGCCATGCACAGTAAATCTAAAAATAAAATGACAATTAAACATTGCCAAATACATACTAAACCCTCCTTGCATATGCTGTAAACAAAAACCTGCATAAAATGCAACTTATACAGAACTGTAGCATAAATAAGAAATACATGATTAAAAAAAAAGCTAAATACCGAACTTATCCAACTAACAGTTTGCCAATGTTTGTACTTTTCCCCCTTCACACTGCTGCAGACCATTTTATTTTACACTCAAAGTTCAATATCCAGCTGTGGTGGTGGTTTCATTGGCAGCCTCATTAGGAGCTTCTACTGCTGACTGTAATTGGCATGAATGATGAGCAGCATCAAAAGGCGTTGGTCTGACAGGATATCTGGAAAACAACATTTTTAATCATTGCATGATCATAATACAAGCTTTAAAATGTTGGAACTATTTAGTAGAACTGTTTTCATTATAACTTTAGTTTGCCAGGTCAAATTAAGAATCCATTCTGAAACGAAATGTCTTATTGCAGAAACACCCTCAGCCTTTTAGTTTCTGGGTCTGAATCTTTAACATTCTTTCTTTTTGGTCTAACGTTACTGTTTCTGCCTTCTGTTTCTCTCTGCAGAGGATTTTCAACTCGTTCGTGTACACAGAGAAGACATCAAACGGAGAGACAGAAGTGCAGCAGGTGAGTAACAAAGGCCTCTGCTGTCTGGTGTGTGTGTGTGTATGTGTGTGTCTCCTTGTCGGTGCATGCATGTGCCATGGAGGATGTCTGTCTGTGGTCTTCTGCAGTGTTCATTTCAGCAGCATTGAACACATACACCAGGGGGTTTATTAAAATTCTATGGCTGCTGTCTCATTGGCTTTGAAGTTGTGTTTTTTCCGCACTCTTCTGTCTCCAGCTCTCTCTCCCGTCTGATAACAAGCGCAGAGCTTCAGTTTGACACAGTAAGAAAGAAGGCTCGAAGGGAAGATGAACGGGCTGCAGCCAGAAATTACACGTTTGTCTCAAATGGCCGCTCTAATTCACATGTCAGAATTTGTGTGCGCTTTTTGGCTTCATAGTGGACAATCTGTTCAGAATTTATTTTGGCAACTTGTGTCAAATCAAACATAATTTAGAGCAGAGATGGTGCGGAATGAGTGTGTGCGTTTGCTGTCCTGCGCCAAGGATCTTGGAAGAGTGACAATGAATATACTGAACACGCGACACAGGTAAACATCCACCAGCAAGAACAGACAGGTTAATGATTGTTTACATTTCTCTGGTGGCGTACTTGTGTATCTGTCAGTGATGGGCACCGCTAACAGAAAAGTTAGCTTGGCTAACCCATATTCTACTACTTAAAATTAGCTTTGCAAAAACTAAACCCCTAAACAGTTTTTTTTTTAAAGTTAGCAAAAGCTAACGTTAAAGGTGAAGTCTGCAGTTTCTGTAGAACTGCAGCACTTAGAAAAAATTTCAACAGGCAAAGCATTCTGATCCCTCCCCCTCAGAGCCATATATGGCTCTGCCCCCCCGTGGTCTGTTGAAATTCAAATTCAAGCTCTGTTTTTATTGGCTGATTCAAATTCAAGCTCTGTTTTTATTGGCTGGTTACAAACTTTGTTTTTATTGGCTGGAAAATGGCGGGTCACTTTTTCTTTTTAGAAATGCTTATTTACCACCTGGAGAAGCAAGGGGACAATATTTTTTTTGTTTTTTTCAGAGATTACCTCTCTAACATCAATCTAGTGACAGAGTGAAGAAATATGTTAAAAATATATTGTTAGAAAAGTTACATATAGCAGCTTTAAACTGCTAAGACAACTGTTACATGGCATGTGTCACATGTCAAAGTCAAAGTCAACTTTATTGTCAGAACTGCAATATGTACAGGACATACACAGGACTGAAATTGCGTTTCTCTCAGTCCCTCGGTGCAACAGTAACCATCTAAACACTATACACTAAAACATTTAAAGACCGTGTAAAGTGAATTTCAATATTTTCTTAAATAAACATTATAAATGTAATTGTAATGTTGTAAATGAGTAAAAAGTCTCAAAATTGTAGCTCAATTAATTTATGAGTTATAGATGAAACTGTGTATAAAGACATGTGTGTTTCAGGATTTTTTAGGCGTGTTTTAAACGGGACCGCGTTTCGTCACGCGGTCCTCATTAGTATAGCCCTACCCCCTGCTGCTCTAGTGATATAAATTGTTCTTCGCATGGGTGGAGCCGTTCACTCGTGAATCACAGATAGCATCAGATAGCAATAGCATAGATATTTTGTTCATTGTTAGCTAGCTAATCAATTATGCGTCGTTCCTGCATCTTCCCTGGATGTCGCAATGGTCAGGGCACCCACATTGAGACGCAGGAGGGAGTCAGAACAAACCCAGGCTGCTGCTGGAGCGGCCACCTGCAGCTCCGCGCGGCGCGCGTGTGTGTGTGTGTGAAGAGAGCGATCCGTGGCACCGGCCCGTGTCCAGAACCGCCACAGGCCGTGAAACGCTGTGACTCCGCTGACACAGATGAGATAACAGTTATCAACGTGATTTACTCTATTTTAATCACCAACACAGACCCCGCATGCGATGTGACCGGGTCGGACCGGGTGCAGCCGCTCATCTTCTAAAATAGCGCTTATTATTAAACACATAACAGCGGAGTTATGAATTATCTTTGTGTCCTCAACTTTAAAACAAAACCAGAGTTGTTAGTGCACTAAAAACAGCGTAACTCTTGGAAAAAGGAGTTGCTGGCAGCCAGAAACGGAGCAGGTGGATCTCTGCTTCTCGTCTGCCTGTCCAGACACTGCTCAGCTCTGAAGGGTGCAGGAAACCACGCCCACTGCTGACACGCCCCCACAGTTTCAGACTAAGGGAAAATAAGGTTTTTTCATGATTTTTGACACTTAATTTTATAAGGAAAACAATGTTTTTAATCAGTCAGATTTATATGGGTGATTAATAACACATATTTATGCCATGTGACAAACTAAAAACACAAATTTAATTTCACTTTACACGGTCTTTAATAAACATAAGCATAAAATAGTAAAAGTGTAACACTGTTCTGAGTTTTTTCACAATAGTATAAAAGTATGAACATTTACACCAACACTGAAACACCAAACACCCTAAAACACCAAACACCCAATGAACATAAGCATAAAATGAAATAATAAAAGTGTAATACTGTCCTGAGTTTTTGCATAGTAGTATAAAAAGTATAAAAAGTATATCTATAAAATAAACTGAAGGTTCTAGCATTGACATTTGCAAAGAGTGGCACAGCAGCATATAAGTTAATGTACACAGTATATGTATGAGGTATTTGATGTTGGTATATAGGCAAAGTGGCATATGCAGTGAGGCACATAAGGCACATTTGGCATCCTTAGATAAGGCTAGTCAGAGAATGCTGTATATGTATCTGCAGTAGTGTATATAAAATTAGTGTAAATGTAAACAGTAGTAATAAATGTAAAGCAGTAGTAATAAATGTAAACCGTATTAATAAATGTAAACAGTGAATGTAAACAGTAGTATGACTATAGGCAGTAATGTAATACAAACATTAGTGCAAATATGAGAAGTAGTGCAAACTGAATGAGCACATGACCGAGAGTTTAGTGAATAACCCGTTTGATGACACAGAGTCCAGTGTTAAAATCTTTGTGTTGTGTGGTAATGTGTGAGAAAGTTTTTTGTGTTAAGGCAGTTCAAATGGGAGGGGAGGCAGAGCAGGCAGAGTGTTTAGCATTCTGACTGCCTGATGAACAGAGCTGTCTCTCAGTCTACTGGTACGAGCCTAGCCTGGCCCTCGCCATTCCTGCACAGCTCCGCTCAATTCTCATTTCCTTCTGGGACTTCGCCCACCCACAAGGATTTCTCCGGTAGATTTTTGTTCGGACCAATCAGAGAACAGAAGGGGCGTAGTTTTGGACCCTAACCCACGCCCCCACCTGTCCCAGCGCGCAGAGCCCTATAAAAGGCTCTGCCAGCGCTCAGTCAGCGAGCAGCGGCATGTTCTCACTCAAAGCGCTGCAAAGCGATATGACTGTTTTATATGTGACACATATTTATTAATTTCCCCTTCTTAATCCCATATCTGGAGTTTTCTTTTGGTTTTTTTTTCTCCAAAAGTCAAGTAATCGCTCCTTCTCCTCCTCTCCCTCCGCTGAGTAAAATGAACACGGAAATGGCTTTTCACGAGAATTAAAGTCAGGTTTTACGTTGCTGCCGACTCCCATCAGATTTTCTGGTCTTTTGGTGAGCTGGACCAGCGATACATGGTTTTATTTTATTTTAATAAAACGTTTTATTTCCATATAAACACTGAATTTGCGCAGCGAGAGGAAAGCTCAGGAGGCGGAGCAGCTGTGTCAAGTTCACCAGAGCACGGCATGTTCTCATTCAAAGCGCTGCAAAGCGATATGACTGTTTTATATGTGACACAAATTTATCAATTTCCCCTTCTTAATCCCTTATCTGGAGTTTACTTTTGTTTTTTTCCCCAAAAGTCAAGTAATCGCTCCCTTCTCCACCCTCCGCTGCAGTGAAATGAACAAGGAAATGTCTCAGGTTGTCACGAGAGAATTAAACTCGGGTTTTACGTTGCTGCCCGAGTTCCATCAGATTTTCTGGTCTTCTGGTGAGCTGGACCAGCGATCCATGGTTTTATTTTATTTTATTAAAACATTTTATTTCCATATAAACACAATATGCTGCGCGTCAGCCGGCAGAGAGAAAGGCTGCAGGGAGGCGGAGCAGCTGTCAGTCAAGTTCACCAGAGCACGGGGGGTAGCTCTGAGGGGAGGGAGCAGAATGTTTCCCTGTTCAAAATATCCAATGGTTTTATTCCTCAGCAGAGGCCACGCCTCCAGCAAGAATCGTTTTACAATGGCTAGGTTCCAGACCCTTGTCTGAAGCGAAGTGAAGGACAGGGTATGGTTTAAACCAGGCTAGTACGAGCCTGGAGACTCCTCAGTCTCCTCCCTGATGGCAGCAGTCTAAAGCGGCTGTGTAGTGGGTGTGTGGGATCACCTGCCATGCAGTGGGCTTTCCGAGTGAGGCGTTTGCTGTGTAAGTCCTGCAGTGAGGGCAAGGAGGTGCCGACGATCTTCTCAGCTGCTCTCACGATGCGCTGGAGGCTCTTGCGGCATGATGCAGTACATGCACCAAACCACACCGTGATGCAGCTGGTCAGGACACTTTCTATGGCACCCCTGTAGAAGGTGCACATGATGGGGGTTGAAGCTCCAGCCCTTTTCAGCTTGCGGAGAAAGTAGAGGCGCTGGTGAGCCTTCTTGGCCAGTGCTGCAGTGTTCCTGCTCCAGGACAGGTCCTTCGAGACGTGCACTCCCAGGAACTTGGTGCTGTCCACTCTCTCCACTGCGGTGCTGTTGATGGTCAGAGGGGCATGTTGTGCATCCCTCTTCCTGAAGTCCACGACAATCTCCTTTGTCTTCTCCACGTTGAGAGTGAGATTGTTGTGTCCGCACCACAAGGCCAAGCGGCTCACCTCGTTCCTGTAGTCCGTCTCATCGTTGTTGCTGATGAGACCTACCACTGTTGTGTCGTCCGCAAACTTGATGAAGTGGTTGGAGCTGTACGATGGTGTGCAGTCGTGTGTTAGCAGGGTGAATAGAAGGGGGCTCAGCACACATCCTTGTGGGGCCCCTGTGTTCAATGTGATGGTGCTAGATGTGTTACTCCCGATCCGTACTGTCTGTGGTCTCCCGGTCAGGAAGTCTAGCAGCCAGTTACACATTGAGGTGTTCAGCCCCAGACTGTCCAGTTTATGGATGAGCTGTTGGGGGATGATGGTGTTGAATGCCGAGCTGAAGTCGATGAACAGCATTCTAACATAAGAGTCCTTCGTGTCCAGATGTGTGAGAGCTGTGTGGAGGGCAGAGGAGATGGCATTGTCGGTTGAGCGATTAGGTCGGTATGCATGTCTTTGTCTCCTGAAGGCCCCCACATATTCTGGCATACTTCATTCTGCGATGGTCCGTGCGTACTCGAGGCGGACTCAACGCAGACTCGAAGTGGACGTCCGCCGGCCATGTCCTTGCAAAGATACATTTTTATGACCGCGTACGCGTACTCTGTGTCACACAGTAAACTGCCCGGCAAGAAATGGTGTTCTCATATAACTGTTTTGTACGAGACACCAACTGCAGTGTGGATGCACAGCAAAACTGCCGCTGTCTGTGCAGCACTAACAGGTGGCTGCCCTGGGGGTAAAGCGCCCAACTAGTTCATCGAATCTGCTAGAATCCATTGGAAAATATTCAAAATGGTTCTTGCTGTCCATTTTCTTCATGTCCTTCTCCAGATTATTAAATTCCCCTTCTTCATCCCTGGTCTGGTTTAATGGCCTTATGTACCACCTTATTTTCTTTTGTTTTATTCAATAATATCTCAATTTCTTTTCTATATATTTTTTACATTTAAAATTATTTTAAATCTAAGAGGCAAGAGATCTCTTCCTCCTTTTCCATTGATGCCATGACTGAAATTGTGAGAAATGAAGGAATTTGTCACGAGAGAATTTGAGGCAATCTGTACATGCGAGTATGAAGTCTCAACCATCTGCTGAAAGTATACACAGAGTATGTGCGGCTCACGGTGTATGCACAGTACGCCAGAGTATGTGGGAGCCTTTACAGTTATAGCTGCGCCGTCGACCAAACACATCCTGCTGTGTACACATCGTAAGCCAATAGCTTGCCTTCAGCTAGCTGCTGCTGTGTTGACCAATCATGTCTTGGCACATGCATATTTAGTATGTTGGCATGTCTAACGGACTCTTCGAGACACAACCACAACGGACAGGAACAAGTTTAAACTCTTTAATGAAACCAGAATGATGAGTTACAACATGTAATTTCCCTCTGGGATTAATAAAGTATTTTTGAATTGAATTGAATTGCATTGAATTTGGAGGTTATCTATAACCAATAGGGGGCTGAGGGAAGTCTGGGAAAGAGGACAAAAAGCTACAGAAAGAAGCCACTGGCAACTTCAGCAACTTTCTCCTTGTGGCAATTTATTATTCGGAGACATGCAGACATGTATCACTCTGACGACACAGTGCCTCCCTTGCAGTGTCATTCTTTGTCTCCTTGTTTTACTCATGGCATGTGCTGTCAAATTGCTTATTATTAATATAAACTGGCAGATGCTGTTGTTTTTAACTTTGCAGAGGCTTTGGTGTTGTACCAGAGCTTCTTCTTCTTTCGGCTTTTCCCTTTTCAGGGGTCGCCACAGCGAGTCATCCTCCTCCACCTCACTCTGTCCTCTGCATCCTCTGTCCTCACTCCAACTACCTTCATGTCCTCTCTAGCCGTGTTTCCATCAAGGTTTCTAGGTGCGCATTTTGAAGTATCGCAGCAGAAAAGCTTAATGGAAACGGCAAAATGCGAGGTTACTTCCTGAAATTCGCCAAAAAGTAGATACGCTCGCTTGAGGTGGTTTTTGGGATCTTCGAAACCGAGCAGATGCGCAAAACGACAGATGGAAACACATTTGCCGACTCGTGCTGCCGAAGCGAACATTCACGTCACGTGACTGATCAGCTGTTTCCGCTCCGGACAACATGTAACATCGCTAAAACTAGTTGGCATGACAGAATAAATACAACTTGCCCGATAGCAACACGTACCTGAAATATTCTCTCCATTTTGACGAGATGTGTGGCCGGGTTCTGTTTTCAACCGCTACTTCCTGTTTACTGTAGACATGCGCAGTGCTGACGTCTGACGTAATGACGCTGACGTCTGACGTAATGACGCTGTGCGTGGCTTGGTAGATGCGCTACAAGCCAGCAGATGGAAACACTTCTGCTTCGCATTAATTTGTATTTACATATTTGCGAGATTTCAGAGTCAGAGTCAGAGAGAATTTATTGTCATTTGCACCGCATGTAGTACATGTGTTGAAAACGAGATTATGTACACAGGGTCCCAGTTACATCCAACAACAAATGCAAGAGAAAAACAATAATAACATCTAGGATTAACTAAGAGAGACATCAGCTAGTAATACACTAAGCCCTAATGTAGTAGAAAAACATCATTATAAACAGCAGCACGAACATGAGCAGATGGTCACAGATGAACGCAGATAGTCACAGATGAACGCAGCAACAAGAAACAGATCAGTATCAGCATGATGTGACATTTTGCAGTGTTTATTCTTATTATTTATTTATTCATGAGTCTGACAGCCTCAGGGTAGAAGCTGTTCCTCAGTCTAGTGGTTCTACATTTGATGCTCCTCAACCTCCGTCCCGAGGGGAGTGGTGCAAAGAGTGAGTGTGCTGGGTGAGTGAGGTCTTTCATGATGCAGGTGGCTCTTTTTCTGCATCTGGAGGTGTAGATGTCTGTGATGGTGGGGAGACTGACTCCCACAGACTTCTGTGCAGCCTTCACCACTCTTTGTAGAGCTTTCCTCTCTGCAACTGTGCAGCCTCCATGCCACACGTTGATGCTGGAGCACAGGACGCTCTCCACTGCACACCTGTAGAACGAGGTGAGGACTGGGCTGCTCAGACCAGCTCGTCTCAGCCGTCTAATTTCAAAAATTAGCTCAAAAATCGAAATGAAAATGGATGGAAACACAGCTTCTAACTGCATCCATATATCTCCTCTTTGGTCTCCCTCTTTGTCTTTTTCCTGGCAGCTGCATTTCTAACATCCTTCTACCAATATACCCACTGTAGAAGTGGGTATACTGTATGTCCAAACCATCTCAGTCTGGCCTCCCTAACTTTATCTCCCAGTTGTTTAACATGTGCTGTACCTCTGATGATCTCATTCCTGATCTTATCCATCATTGTCACTCCTAAGGAGAACCTCAGCATCTTCATTTCTGCCACTTCCAGTTCTTTCTCCTGTCTTTTTGTCAATGCCACTACATAGCTGGTCTCGTCACCACTGTCTTGTAAACTTTTCCTTTGATCTTTGCTGACACCTTTTTGTCACAAATCACTCCTGAAACGTTTCTCCATCCACTCCATCCTGCCTGGACTCTCTTCTTCACCTCTTTGGTGTTGTACCAGAGCACTAAACTAAATAATGAAAAAAAAAATCTTAAAATTGCTGGTGTCTCTTGGTATATCTGAGACTACTGAATTTTAAATGCACTGCATGACAGACCATAATACTGTATACAGTATAAGTGGATGCATTTTTTTCAAGGGCTTTAACAGTTCTAAGAAAAAAAAAACTACAATAACTTGAACAAGTAGTGCACTCAAACCTCAATTTTATACGTACCATGCACTTGTACTCCAAGTATAACCAACTGAGAGAAGAGTCTAGATATTCAAATTATAGAGAGCCTAGAGAGCACGGTTAACTTTCTGTGCTGGTGTCTGCAAGAACAGATTTTTATTCTCTTTTTATTCCTTATTCTATCTGGCAAGGAGTGGTGGCACAGAGGTTAGAGAAGGTGGGCCTGTGATCAGAATGTTGCCGGTTCAACTCCCCGAACCGACAACATCAAAAATGCGGGTGGGAAAGTTTAAACTTCCATATCTGCCTTCACCCACATTTGCCCCTCTGGGCCCTTGAGCAAAGCCCTTAACCCCCACCATCTGCTCCCCCAGCTACCATAGATTGCAGCTCTGCTCCACACAGAGGGCTGTGGTAGTTTGGTGGTCTGCGGTTGTGTCAGGAAGGGTATCCGGCATAAAAACAGTTGTGAAGTCTTCATGAGAGAGTTTGCTGTGGCGACCCCCTGAAGAAGGGAGCAGCCAAAAAAATAAATAATTATGTCCGGCAAACTTTCCAACTCCAACAAAATGCCAAAGTAGCACCAATTCTTATTATTTCCCTCTTTGTGGTTGAACTGGGCCAGCTGGGTGTTGCAAACCCGAGAGGCTTGTTGTGTGGGAAAAAGGAGTTTTATTTTTTGGATAGTGGTCAGCCTGCAGATCGCAGGTTGTTTCTTTCTACTTTGTGGCAGAGTGTAACCTAAGATTTAACTTGCACTACTAAAATGTGATTTTGGTTTCTTTTAAGTACTTCTGGTAAAACTTGAGCCATGCTGCCTCTTCCTTTACTCTCCTCCTGCTGTAAAACCACTCCTCAGCTGCACACTGTGCATTTGATTTTCTTCTTCCTTTTTTAAAACAAAGTTCACTGCAGCTAATTGCCATGAATTCACTCCACCGTCTGTGGACAGGTTTGACTTAATGTTTCTGTGACAGCGTGCACGTAAATGTCCTGCTGTCTGTGTTCCTTGTGGTACAGCATCAGGATTTGTGGGCTGTGCCTTGGGCCCCTCTTAAAACCCTAATAGGAATAGCGGCTGGCTGATTAGGTGCACTAGCGGTCAGTGGGTCTCTTGTCTTTTTTTCTTCTTCCCAGTTTCTGGCTTCAATCACAGGCTTTTTGCAGTTAGCAATAATTATGGGATGTGAACAAAGGGGATCCAGTTACTTTGGAAATGAGTATTTTGTTCTGTATCCAGTAAGGCTGAGGAGGTGATTCTGTTGCTACACAAAGGACTTGGACTGGACGAACGATTGATCAGTAGGCCGATTAACAAAACAGATTTTTTTTCCAGTTTTTAAATTGACAACTGAGAATAAGAAGCCTGTTAAAAAAGGAGGCTAAATAATGGGCAGCACAGTGTTGCACTAAACTAAAGTCTGTTGTATCCTGATGCATGCTCAATAATCCAAGTAGAAGAATTTAAGTCAAAGTCAAAGTCAACTTTATTGTCAGATCTGCAATATGTACTGTACAGGACATACACAGGACCGAAATTGCGTTTCTCTCAGTCCCTCGGTGCAACAGTAAACATCTAAACATTGAAACACTGAAACATATAATAATAGACATAAGCATAAAATAGTAAAACTAACACTGTCCTGAGTTTTTTGCATAGTGGTATAAGAGTATGAAAATTTACACCAACTCTAAAACTAAAACATTAAACATTTAATGAACATAATACTGTCCTGAGTTTTTGCATACTAGTATAAAAAAAGAGTATAAAAAGTATAACTAAAATAAACTAAAGGTTTCTAGCATTGACATTTGCAAAGTGGCAAAGCAGCGTATGAGTTAATGTACACAGTATATGTATGAGGTAGTAGTTGATGTTGTTATAGAGGCAAAAAGTGGCATATGCAGTAAGGCACATTGGGCATCCCTAAATAAGACCGTTCAGAGCACACTGTATATGTATCAGCAGTGGTGTAGATATTAGAGTAGTGTAAATGTAAACAGTAGTAATTACATGTAAGCAGTAGTAATAAAAGTAAACAGTATTAATAAATGTAAACAGAGAATGTAAACAGTATTATGATTATAGGCAGTGATGTAATACAAACATTAGTGCAAGTATGAGAAGTAGTGCAAACTGTATGAGCACATGACCGAGAGTTTAGTGAATAACCCGTTTGATGACACAGAGTCCAGTGTTAAAATCTTTGTGTTGTGTGGTAATGTGTGAGAAAGTTTTAGTGTTAAGGCAGTTCAAATGGGAGGGGGGGCAGAGCAGGCAGAGTGTTTAGCATCCTGACTGCCTGATGAACAGAGCTGTCTCTCAGTCTGCTGGTTCGAGCCTAACAAAGTTAAGTCAGACCCTGACTAAAGGTTGTTGTATTAATGAGGTCCCTGGGATGGATATGCCTTATTCTTTTCTTCAGCACCTCCTGTTTACTGTAGTGGAATCCTTTATGGGATGCCTATGGTTTTTTTTTTAGACCTTGTTTTGTCCAAAATTCGGCTGCCATGGTTCTTACAGCACCAAACCCTGGTAATACATCACTACAACTCTCTTTCAGCTTCACTGGCTTCCTGTTAGTTCTCAGTTTCATTACAAAATCCATCTTATCCCCTATAAGTCACTGCATGGCCGTTCTCCTCTATACCTCTTTGACCTCCTTTACCTCAGTGTTCCATCTGGGAAGCTGAAGTCTTCTGATGATGGATTTTTTTTCCCCATCCCCTTACACCAGATTGCTGACCTTTTAATGACCTCTGAAATGTTCTTTTTGGAAACAGTAAAAATAAATAAATAAATAAATAATTAAATAAATATTTAGCATAAAATTCAGCTTTCAAAGTTCATGCTCAATAATCCAAGTAAAAATCCAACAAAGTTCAGTCAGGTCATCTTGGAAATTTTTTTTTTAGATGTTTCATCCTTCATCCAAAGGACTTATTCAGTCTGAGGAGCCACAGACAAACTCAGTCCCACAAGCAGCACACATAGCAGACCAACCAGTTTTCAGGTGATAAGATGGTTTCTGGGGTCTGCCCTCTCCCCCATTGACTTCTCTGAGGCAGTCATAGCCAAAATGGTTCAAAACATGAAAGGTCATGCTCAACAATCCAGATAAAACTCCTTGTTGGTCCACAATGCAAGTGTGCTGCTTTTGGGACTGAGGTTTTTTTGTGTCTCCTCAGCCTGATGAAGCCCTTTGGATGAAGGATGAAGTGTCTCAACAAAAAAAGAAGCTGTCTAGGGATGCAAGATATTGGACTTTTGTCCGATATCCGATATGCCGAAATGTTAAAACTTATTTGTCTGATAACCGACACCAATGCCGATATTTTCCCCATTGACCTACTTCATAGCTTTCTCTATGGAATTAATGTACATTAATCTGCATGGTCTTTGTCAATTTGGCCTGCTACCAAATGCAGATGCCACAAAGGGGGCTGAAAATTATATAACAATTCAACTTGAATTATGCTTGATGTCAAATTTATTCATGACATTTACTCTCTCTAACACAATGACAACACTCGAACAGTGCACATTTGTACATTTTCACAAATCTAAACTCAACGGTGTGCATGATGTCACAACGTGCTGGCGCTGTAGGCATCCTTGTCATTGGGATGTCATACATAAACAGTGCCTTTTATATCGGTGAGTTATTTTGATGGAATGGCTGATGTCTGATTTAACTTTATTGCTAATATCGACCGATACCATGCTGATAATATTGTGCATCCCTAAAACCGTCCAGATGACCTGACTGAACTTTGTTGGACAGTTACACTTTATTTCTTCACATGTCCCTGAACTGTCTCATTGATGATTCTGTTAACATGAATGTGTTTTCTGTGTGCAGCTGGCTAAGAAGATTCGGGAGAAGTTTAACCGTTACCTGGATGTGGTGAACAGGAACAAACAGGTGGTGGAGGCTTCGTACACTGCCCATCTCACCTCTCCACTCACTGCAGTACAGGACTGCTGCTCCATCCCAGCATCTATGATGGAGTAAGTATATCTTCATTTGGCCAACTCTTTAAGATTCTATCACACATTTTATCTTTTTCTTTTAAAAGTCTGCATTTGGTTCACGCACCTTGTAAACCCACCTCCTACAGTTATCGCCTGCAGTCGACTGCCTGTAAATTGTATTATGGCTCTCTTTTCTTACTTAGATATGCATTTCTCATTTTTGTAGATGTGTTTTTATTATCTTAAGATTAGTCATAGCTGTTTGTAAATCACAAACTACGGTACATCCTTTAGCGTTAAAGGCCGACAAAAAGACTTGGAAGCATTTATAAAAACCTTCTTTTACCTCAGACTATATATACCGGTCAGGTAGTCCCCGACTTACGAGCGAGTTCCGTTACAACGAGTATCTCGTAAGATGAAAAACTCGTAAGTCCAACAACGCACGTGCTATCTCGTAAAACTGGAACAGCGCTCGTAAATATGAAAAAAGACGCCAAAGTGCCTTAGTGCCAACTGCAGCTGTACTTTTAGTTATTTTCATCACAGAAACAGCATACTGTACTGTACAGTACAAAACAGATAAATAAAAATATACAGTAATGTCTTACTTTGAGCTGATCAACCTTGTCTCGTCTGTTAGCACGTCCGAGCACTTTGTCGGGGCTCCATACATTCTGCTGCTCTAACGTTGTCCAAACTGTTTAGAGGAAAGACTGTTAGCCTGTTAAGTCCATACATTTGAAGCCATAAAAGGAGTTTACTTTAATAAACTTACCGAAAGCCGTTTCTCCGCGGTGTTCGTTCATCCAAAACAAGCTGACCGCGTTAGCTGTGGTTTGTTAGCCACCGCCATTAGGCCTGCACTCGTGCACCGTGCTAACGAGTCCATCCATCCAAAAAAGGCTGTCGGAGCTGCTTCTCCACGTTAGCTGAATGTCCATCCAACATCTTAGGCTGCTAGGCGGACATCGAGGCGAGCTCCCGGCCGCCGGTTCGGTTCTGGTGAGGTCCGCTTAGCATTAGCCTAGCCTTAGCTTAGCCGATGAGCTAATGTTGTCGCGCGGCGCTTTTTAAGAGCGATCGCGGAGGATCGCGGCGGTTGCTCCACAACAGACACATCCACAAAGTTCACAGAGAGTTTCTAGCTCATTTATCCGTATGAAGCAACCTCTGATCGCACGCACGGTCCTAAAAAGCCAGCAGCTTCCAGCCAACATGTCCGCCAGCTCCCGGTCCCGGCATGTCGGCTTGGTAGCTCCGCTCGTTGCCCGTCAGGCAGCAGGGCAGTGGGAGCTCCGTTTAGGTCCGCTCGTTATATGTCAGGCGGGGGGAATGTGGGAGCGATCGCTAATACAGTACAGAATGCACTAAAAATTGAAATAAAACATAAAAATAACAATTATACTTTATTTATAAAGCCATTTAAAACGACCACAGCTGCAACAAAGTGCTGTACACATGAAATTAAGAACATTTAAACACAAAAAAAAAAAAAAAAAATTTTTTTTTTTTTAATGTCATATTTTTATTAATTATGATAATCTCGTAAATTCGGATCCTCGTAAGTCCGTACGCTCGTAAGTCGGGGACTACCTGTACTACTGTTTTGCTTCTACTCACCTCATCATTAATGGGTATAATGGCATTTAGAGTGCAGGATTGTGTTAGGAGCAACTAAATAGTAAAACCCAACACAGATTGCAATGCTTATGCTTATAATGACTGCAAATCAGTTTCACTAACATTGCATTTCTTGCATAAAATCAGTGGGGTATTGTGAGAAGAATTCCAACACTGGACAACTTGTGTTCATTTTTAATAAAATTGGGTGTGCGGTTGAATGTTTTACATTTAAGTCCTCTTCTGAGAACGTTTAAAATTGTAGACCCAGTTTCTCAGCCAATCACTGACCCCAGAGAGAAAAAAAAACAGTTCAAAGCCGAGCTCAGAAAAAGAGAGCACAGCTTTCAGTTCTAATCTACAGAACAGCAGCTGTCTCTGCCCCACATCCACTCTCTCTCCGTTTCTGTCTGTCCCCCACTTTATCAGCCTGCGTAACTAGTTCCTGCTCTCTGAAGTTTTTTTCCATGCAGACTTCACAGGCTGCAAGGTCACCTGTCTTTCCTTCTGTTGTGCAGAAGAAGGACGCAGTCTGGCTCAGAGCCACAAGCCACCTGTATTCACACCATTTGTTGCTTTTTCACTCACAAACATGCTATATTTTAGCCTCTATGTGTTCAAAAGCTATTCCTAAAACAAAACATTTACAACTTTAGGAATGTGACATGGTAGGGCTGGACGATATGGCCAAAATTTTTAATCACGATATAGTTCTTAATTTCGGTCGATAACGATATAATTCGATATCGATATAAACAATATAAAAGCCTAAAAAAAAACTATAATCTATACAAATAAATTAATGTTCACCTTTTATTTGTATTTAGTCTCCAAAAAAATGGAAATCACCATCAAATGAACATAAAATTCTCAACCCAATAATTCTCAGTCGGGTCATCTGGACAGTTTCTTATTTTATAGACACGTTTCACCCTCCATCCTCCATCCAGTTTCTATAAAAAAGAAACTGTCCAGATGTAATGTTAATTTACCCCAACACCATTTTGAACCCATGTGCTACAAATGAAACTTCCAGGGAATTATCAGCTGTTTTGCTCATACAATGCAGACATGTTTTAGTTTTCTACACCGCCTTATAATCTAGCAGTTTTTTCGCTACTTTTTTCCTTTTGACTGTCCTTTTGGTTGCCATTTAATTTTAATTTGTAAAAAAAATAAAAAATAAAAAAAAGAATTGTATGCCTCTTTTATGATTGTCTGTTGGTGTTGCTGTTATCCATTGTTGTCATCACTTTTTGTTAAAATCAGGTCTCTCTTGTAAATGCATCCCCGGGATTAACCTGTCTAAATAATGGTTGAACGAATGAATAAATATAGATGAGTATATTGAACCCAAACTAGCTTTTGTTCAGCTATGCTAGTAGTAAGTGACTTAAGCTTTTTATTTTATATTTAGGGCAACAAAAACTAAAATACAGTATCAGGTTGCTAACTCCATCTACGTAGATGAGACATATTTAAGTATTGTGTAACTGTGGGTACAAAACTGAACAAGCACAAAACACTAAATTATTTCTTTATTACTTAGCACAAAATATTGCTAGCAGAAAATATCAAGCTTAGTGAAACATTATCGGCAAAGTATCGGCATCAGCTAGTAATAGCAATGGAGTTAAATATCAGACATGGGCCATTCCATCAAAATAACTCACCAGTATAAAAGGTGCTGTTTACATATACAAACCGGATTCCTAAAAAGTTGGGACACTAAACAAATTGTGAATAAAAACTGAATGCAATGATGTGGAGATGGTAAATGTCAATATTTTATTCGTAATAGAACATAGATGACAGATCAAAAGTTTAATCTGAGTAAATGTAACATTTTAAAGGAAAAATGTTTATTCAAAATTTCACAGTGTCGTGCCGCCGCTGTGGCGCAGAGAGATAAGCGGGCGGCACATATGCTTGGGGCTTTCGCCTCTCCACAGGCTCGCGGGTTCACGTCCCTGACCCGACGAGCTCCTTTCTGTGGTGTCTCCCCCCTCTCCACCGTTTCGCCCTCTCCCTCTCCAATAAAGGCCACTAGTGCCCAGAAAATGTAAAAAATATAAATAAATAAAAATTTCACAGTGTCGACAAATCCCAAAAAAGTTGGGACAAGTAGCAATAAGTGGCTGGAAAAAGTAAATTGAGCATATAACGAACAGTTAGAAGACCAATTAACACTAATTATGTCAATTGACAACATGATTGGTGTTAACGACTGGAAAAAGCCAAAACATATTCAATGGACACTGGACACAGAAAAGGAATTAAATAAAAAAATGATTGAACTAAAATTAAGCAACTCCAGGCAGGCGAGGTCCTCCCAGGCTTCTCCCACTAGGTCTGGAGCGTCCTCTTCTGGATCAGCGTCCAAAGTAATAAAGAAAATTAAGAATTGAAAGTGTCAACAGAAAGTTGGACCGGAGAGTCTGGCCAAAAGGAAAATAACGCCACCCAGGCAACCCCAACCCTGTACTGGGCCGTCGAAGCTTCATAAGTGACGATTTACCTCACAAAAAGTCCCTCTAAACAAATAAAAACGATAATAGGACGACCAACCTTGACCAGGTCATCAAAGTTCAAAATAATGAAGGAAGAACAGTCCGTTACTGCTCACAACAGCTGCCTCCTTTCTGACAGCTTCACAGAAACAGCTCTCAGTGTCCCAAGACACACTCTGGCCATAGCGGCTCAGATTCTCAACTCTAGTCAGGGCTAGAGCTTTCACAAACACTCAAAAGTGCTCAAACACACACAATACTGTACTCTAATTAAACAACTAGAGTCCTCACGAGCGCACCAGCTCATCTAACTCCAACAGGAGCAAACCATAAACAGTCGGGGAGGGTGGAGATCTCCCTGAGTTCACACAATACAGCACAATGGCTGCTCTTAGCACTCAGTTACCTCTAGTGTATCTTCAGCTGGTTTCAACAAACCTTTGCTGACTTCTACTAACTAGCACTTGTTTCCACAAGTCTCCACTAGCTTCCACTAGCCTCCATTAGCTTCCACTAGCCTCCACTAGCCTCCACTAGCCTCCACCACACACAACTCTAGTATGCACTAGAGCTGCCACACGAGCTATCCTTGCTCCACATGAGCTGTTTAGACAGCACCAGAACTCAAGAGCCTTAGCTCAACACACTCCCTTCTGGAGTATCACCAAAAAGTCAGGGT
>JBBPBX010005199.1:47515-73038 GCA_038048925.1 Garcialebias charrua | reverse complement strand
TCATGAGGTGAGCTCAGCTGCTGTGTGGAGTTACATGAGCTGCATGTGGACGAGGCAGAAGTAATTCTACAACATGTACATCGTCTCCAGCCTCCACAGCACTGAAATGGTAATATATTAGTTAATGTTTCTAATAATTATTCAACATTAATTTATAGTTTAAAAAATTAGTCCCTTTTAAAATATCTGTTAAATATATTATTCTTTTATTTTATTTTGTTTGTGTTTTCAGGTTTCCAGGTCTCCAGTCCATCACCTGAGGCTCTTCCTGTTGAACCACTAGTACAACCCAGACTTTCACATCACAGCAGGTAAGATTGCATCAACAAAAAGAATAGTACTCAACAATATTCTTTGATGTAAATCTGTTGATTTTCTGTGGTTCTGATGAGGGAAGTGACAAAGTGGATGCAGCATTCAGCCCATAATGGACCCAGATGTCCCCTGCGTCCAGACCTACAACACCTGGACATCCATGCCAGGAGGTGGTGGAGTCTGAAGAAGTACAAGCAGCAGGATGAGGAGCGAGGAGGTGGTGGAGTCTGAAGAAGTACAAGCAGCAGGATGAGGAGAAACTAGACCGATGTCCCCTGCGTCCAGACCTACAACACCTGGACAGGAGGGTGGACGAGGAGGTGTTGGAGTCATTTTTACAGAGCTGATGAAGTCAAACACCACTTGCTGATATGTTTTAAACTCAATTTTTTTTGATAATCTGTTCATATTAATGTTTCCCCAGAGGTTTTCATTTATTTGATAATATGGGATGGTTTTATTTTAATAAAATGTTTCTTTCAACATTCACCAATTTTGTTTTTACTAAAGTATGAGCTGTGAGTTGTAGATGCACGAATGAAATTAAAACAGATACACAAATATTCTCACAAAGAATAACTCAACACTAACAGATAATATAGTGTACTACCGTAACTTTATTTACACATAACTACAGAAACACTTGGTTCATTGTTATCCTTTTTTTTTTCAAACAATATGTTCATTTGAACAGTCAGAAAAAATATTAAATTCATTGATTCATTTTCATCTCAATGCTCTGGCCAGTTGTAGTATTTCTGCATATTTTAATGTCTTGATGCACAAACGTAGCTTTCTGCAGCATCAGTCCTGATGTTCTACAGATCCTGAAGATGTCTCCATCTGTTGTTGAACAATATCAAGGTTTGTTCTCCACCTCGGTCCACTCTTCAGGTGAAGACATTTCTGTGAATCCTCGCTCCTCCACGCTCATGGATGTCCAGGTGTTGTAGGTCTGGACGCAGGGGACATCTGGGTCCATTATGGGCTGAATGCTGCATCCACTTTGTCACTTCCCTCATCAGAACCACAGAAAATCAACAGATTTACATCAAAGAATATTGTTGAGTACTATTCTTTTCGTTGATGCAATCTTACCTGCTGTGATGTGAAAGTCTGGGTTGTACTAGTGGTTCAGGAAGAGCCTCAGGTGATGGACTGGAGACCTGGAAACCTGAAAACACAAACAAAATAAAATAAAAGAATAATATATTTAACAGATATTTTAAAAGGGACTAATTTTTTAAACTATAAATTAATGTTGAATAATTATTAGAAACATTAACTAATATATTACCATTTCAGTGCTGTGGAGGCTGGAGACGATGTACATGTTGTAGAATTACTTCTGCCTCGTCCACATGCAGCTCATGTAACTCCACACAGCAGCTCACCTCATGAAGTGAAAAGTCTCCAAAAACCAGCAGGAGCTGAAAAAAAATTATAACCTGCTGTTTACTGGAAATAACTTTGGCTTCTCTGCAGACAATCCGCTAAAATATTAACTTTTAAATGGCTAAATTGGACGGATCGAGTTTGTAGCTCCTCCATTGTTTTCAAGCTGCGCAGTAGACACGTCTCTTGTTATGACGTCATCATCCTGCGACGGCGAAATCCCTATTTATCGTGTTAAAAAAATGGCGCTAATTTTAAACTGTTTTTGGGAGGAATTTTCATTCATTTAACATTATTTTAGCAAAAACGGTCAGAGGTCAATCTTAATATTTATATATGTTGTGCCATTTTTTGGAAAGTTGAAAGATCATGTCAGGGGAGCTTTAAGCCTCCCTGGTAAGGTCTATTCAGGGGTTCTGGAGAGGAGGGTCTGTCGGATAGTCGAACCTCGGATTCAGGAGGAGCAGTGTGGTTTTCGTCCTGGTCGTGGAACACTAGACCAGCTCTACACCCTCAGCAGGGTCCTGGAGGGTGCGTGGGAGTTTGCCCAACCAGTTTACATGTGCTTTGTGGACTTGGAGAAGGCATTCGACCGCGTCCCTCGGGGGGTTCTGTGGGGGGTACTCCGGGAGTATGGGGTACCAGGCCCTTTGATATGGGCTGTTAGGTCCCTGTACGACCGGTGTCAGAGCTTGGTCCGCATCGCTGGCAGTAAGTCAGGCTCGTTTCCTGTGAGAGTTGGACTCCGCCAAGGTTGCCCTTTGTCACCGATTCTGTTCATAACTTTTATGGACAGAATTTCTAGGCGCAGCCAAGGTGTTGAGAGGATCCGTTTTGGTGGCCTTAGAATCGCTTCTCTGTTTTTTGCAGATGATGTGGTCCTATTGGCTTCATCAGATCGTGATCTACAGCTTTCGCTGGAGCGGTTTGCAGCTGAATGTGATGCGGCCGGGATGAGGATCAGTTCCTCCAAATCCGAGGCCATGGTCTTGAGCCGGAAAAGGGTAGCATGCCTTCTCCGGGTCGGGGAGGAGGTCCTGCCCCAAGTGGAGGAGTTTAAGTATCTCGGGGTCTTGTTCACGAATGAGGGAAAACTGGAGCGTGAGATCGATAGGCGGATAGGTGCAGCGTCCGCAGTGAAGCGGGTGCTGTACCGGTCTGTCGTGGTGAAGAGAGAGCTGAGTCAAAAGGCAAAGCTCTCAATTTACCGATCGATCTACGTTCCCACCCTCATCTATGGTCATGAGCTCTGGGTTATGACCGAAAGAACGAGATCTCGGATACAAGCGGCTGAAATGAGTTTTCTCCGCAGGGTGTCTGGACTCTCCCTTAGAGATAGGGTGAGAAGCTCAGTCATCCGGGAGGGACTCGGAGTAGAGCCGCTGCTTCTCCACATCGAGAGGAGCCAGTTGAGGTGGCTCGGGCATCTGGTTAGGATGCCTCCTGGACGCCTCCCTGGTGAGGTGTTCCGGGCATGTCCCACCGGGAGGAGACCCAGAGGAAGACCCAGGACACGCTGGAGGGACTATGTTTCTCGGCTGGCCTGGGAACGCCTTGGGATTCCCCCAGAGGAGCTGCTCCAAGTGGCTGGGGAGAGGGAAGTCTGGGCCTCCCTACTTAGGCTGCTACCCCCGCGACCCGACCCCGGATAAGCGGATGAAAATGGATGGATGGATGGATGGATGGATGAGATGAAATCAGGAAAAACAACCGTCACGTCTTTTATACTGAAGTGGGTTGAGCCTAACCAGGGGTTGCTAGGTGAGGGGCTGGATTCAGGTTTGGAGTGGGTTGTCCTGGCGCTTGTGACATCACAAGCGCGAGGATTTGAAAACGAGACATTTATATCCCAGAAAAATAAATCTACTTAGAGTAAATGTATCACTGGGTGCATTTCTTTGGCCCTAGGACTGTTTTTTAAAGAAGTAAATACCCAAAGTAGAGTAAAAAGACATTAAAAAGTGAATTTTGCATCTGTGGTCCCCTTTAACGAAAAACATTTTTCAAACTCACTGTAACTTTTTCAACTCAAATTTCATCACATCCATTATTTTTTACTTGCTTCTTCCATTTGGTCACAGGGGTTGCCGGTGCCCATGTCCAGCAATCACTGTGCGAGGGGCGGGGGACACCCTGGACAGGTCTCCAGTCCATCATAGGGACACAGACGAACGAGACAAACTCACACATAGAGACAATTTAGAGTTACCAGTCAGTCTAACCCAGTCTAGGGGCGGCCGTGGTGTAGTGGTAATGGCAGTCGTCCCCATCGGAAGGTTGGAGGTTCGAATCCCGCGTCCGCCCACCATGTGTCGTTGTGTCCCTGGGCAAGACACTTAACCCCGAGTTGCTCCCGGTAGGTCTGGATGGCGCCTTGCAAGGCAGGCTACCACTACCGGTGTATGAATGTGTGTATGAATGGGTGGATGGCTGGTATTGTAAAGCGCTTTGGGGCTCCTCACAGGGGGCTGGAAAGCGCTATATAAATAAGCTCCATTACCATTTACCATTTAACATGAACGTTTTTGGTCTGTGAGAAACAACCACAGCTGCAACAAAGTGCTGTACACATAAAATCAAGAACATTTAAACACATGAAATAAGATGTTTCAATTTTTTTTTTTTTTTATAATGAGATGCGTGACGTAACCCCAAAATGTTGTAAGTCCCTGTCGTAAGTCGAGGACTACCGGTATTATTATTATTATTATTATTAAAGGGGACAAGATTATGTAGAGGTATAGCCTGGTTAAAACCAGACCCTTGTCCTTCACTTCGCTTCGTACTAGGGTCTGGACTTTCTCTATAGAGAACCGATTCTTGCTGGAGGCGTGGCCTCTGCTGAGGTTACCCAATCATTAACGTTTGGCCGTGTATGTTGCGCGGAGCTGCAACATATGTCACGTTAGCCTGTCCAGTCCAGTTAGCCTGGCGAGGGCTGTTCAGATAAACAGCTCAGAAACCACTCGGTGGATATTTTTTCTGCTACCAGTGTGTAATTATATGTCTTTAATTTACTGACTGTTGGCCTGGATGAAACATTTGAGATAAAATTCGATTTTTTATCATTTATTTTCGTAGCGCCCCCGAGGCTGTCTGGAAAAAGTCAAACCGAAACAATTTAAATCCAGCAGATTTGACCATTTCGTGAATTGATTTAGGAACTGTTAAGCTCAGGAACCCTTCTGCTATAACGTCAGCTAAGAAATATATTTTTTCTCAGCAAAGAAATAATAGTTTTTTACCGTGTTTTCTTGTAAATTCCTTCATGCAGGCAGCCATTTTGAGCAGGGCAAATTGCGCATGAAATTGACGTCGTTCAAAACTCCGCCTTCTGTTCTCTGATTGGTCAGGAAACTCTGCCTTCTGTTCTCTGATTGGTCCGGTCAAAAATCTACCGGCGAAATCCTTGTCTATGGGAGAAGTCCCAGACGGAGCAGTGAAGGGCAGCACGGTGGCACAACTGGTAGAGCTGCTGCCTCTCAGCGAGAAGGTTGCCGGTTCAAATCCCGGTCCGGGGCCTTTCTGGGTGGAGTTTGCATGTTCTCCCCGTGCATGCGTGGGTTTCCTCCGGGTACTCCGGTTTCCTCCCACAGACCAAAAAACATGCTTGTTAGGCTGATTGGTGACTCTAAATTGACCCTAGGTGTGAGTGTGAGAGTGGATGGTTGTTTGGTGTGAGTGAGACAGGTCCCTCTTGTAAATGAGTCCCCGTGACTCAACGAGGCTAGCCTGTATAAATAAAGGTTGAATGAATGAATGAAAAAGGGAAATGAGAACTGAGCGGAGCTGTGTAGGAAGGCGAGGGCCAGGCTAGTAGAGGTAGGGCAGCAGACTTGGGACCAGAGAGTCGCTGGTTCAACTCACCGCCATGCCCAAATGTCGTGGTATTACTGAGCAAGGCATCCAATACCCAATTGCTCCCCGGGTGCTTACATAGCTGCCCACTGCTCCACCTGGGTGTATCTCAGGTGTGATGGGTTAAATGCGGAGAACTAATTTCATCAATGTTTGGGAAGATAGAGTGATGACAACACATAGCACTTTATTTATTTATTATTGTTATTATTACTGTATTACTCCTAGTCAGTGGTGTCAAAAGTATTCACATTCATTACTCAAGTAGAAGTATAGATACTGGGATTTAAAATTACTTCTGTAGAAGTAGAAGTATCAACTCTAGCTTTTTACTCAAGTAAAAGTAAAAAAGTACTGGTTTCAAAACTACTTAAAAGTATAAAAGTAAAAGTAGCGTAAGAAAAAGCAACAACAAAGACAAATGCTTAGGCCGCACCACACATACTATTGTATACAACCCCACCTCCCCCACAAAAATCATTTTTTAGACTAGATTATATTATATTGTTAATGTTGAAAAACTAGGGGTGCACTAAGCTACCTGTCTTAACTGCATATATGCCCATTGAAAATAGACACATTTAAATGCAAATTTAAATATATTAAAATAACCATACTGTATAGGGGTATTATTGAGCATTTGCCTGCAGTGTGAACGTAGTCTATGAAGTAAAACTTTGTTAAGTTCAGTGAAAACTCTGACAGAAAGAAAATATGTTTTAAATCTGAATAAAAAAGAGAAACAATGTTAGCAAGCAAACCCAGAGCATGTAGCTAGTTCCATGGCTAGTACCTCCTAACCATAGAAAACATTATACAACATTAGTATGTTACTAGGTCACTAGAAGTCAGTAATCAACTGATAAAAAAAAAAAAAACTTTCAGCTTACCTCAATATTAGGCGATATTAAACTCCCGCGATATCTCTCGTTGAGAGGTAACGTTGTCTCGCGAGACGCTAATGCTAGCGCTAGCAGAGCCCCTAGCAAGTCAGCGTCACGGACAGCATGGCTTCGCCGGATGAAGTTGCTATAGAAGACGCCCCAACTACTGATGGAGGGTCCCGGTGCCGCAGACGCCTCTACATTGATGGAGGGTCCCGGCGCTGCCGACGCTGCCCCGGATGTAAAGACACACGCGTAAACACCGGTGTGACCGGTGTTGCCAGATAGAGTCCCACCCACCCAAAGCACTCTTTACCCGCAAAAGTCAGAAGGAAAATCGCGGTGAACCGCCCAATCTGGCAACACTGGTGAGTGACGGCTGCAGATTCAGTGCTGATGCGGATATTTATGTTCAATTTTTGGAAAGTCCTGCGTGAATATCTATATTCTACAAAAAAAAAACGGCAAAATGAAAGAAAAGTAACGAGGCTATTTTTAAAAAGTAAGGAGTAGAAAGTACCAGTAATTGCGTGAAAATGTAAGAAGTAGAAGTATAAAGTAGGCTGAAAAATAATTACTTTACTAAAGTATAGATAACTAAAATTTGTACTTAAGTAAAGTAACGAAGTATTTATACTTCGTTACTTGACACCTCTGCTCCTAGTATGAAAAGGCCAAATGTAAAAGTTAAAAATAAGCCCAAAATAGACAAGGAAAACTCGTAATATGAGGCTGTCATCAATAAATCACATCTTTGTGTTGAAAGCTGTTCCAGGAGTTTTTTAAGGACTTCAGTTCTCTCTCTCACACACACACATACACACACACACACAGTATTTGCTCTCAGTGATTGCCTCCGTCTCGTCCTCCGTCAGCTGCTACAGTTTGACTCCACCCAGCCCGACCTTTGACCCCACTGAGCAAACTGAACATCAGTGAGTGAACTCTGCAGGTTTGTGTCGTCAATAAATCCATTCTGCTGTCAGACCTCAGCAGCAGCTCCTCATGTGACCTCATGTGTCTGGCGAGGTTTGAACCGAACCGAGGTTCTGATCGGGTCCAGACCTGTCCACTTCACAGCTGTCCAAACTGTCATGGGAAAAAACAAAGTCCACAAATATCAAGACATCTGAACCCTGAAAATCTGCACAATTGGAATCTAAAGTGGACTGAGGGGCAACAATAAACAGTCAAATAAAAATGATAAACCGTCATTCTGATTCTCTTATGCCGGGTACCCACCGAACGCGTCTTGAGCATCAAAAACGCTCTCAACGCATGGTGTTGGCTGCTTGTCAACAGATGTCTGTTCACACCGAACGCGTCTGAAGACGCGCAGTGGGAGGAGCGTCTTGGTCCTTTTCCGGTCGGGTTTGTTTTGTTTCTTGTACACCGAGCAGATGAAATCAGCTGTCCGTGAGCCTCGTTAAGTGGGTTTTCAACGAGCCGAACTGCAGCTTCGAAAGTCTTTGTTGAGATTAAAACGTGTTTTTTTTTTATGTTTGGGGTGATCGTACGTTCGAGCGGACAGCGGCAACTGTAAAAATGCCAAGTTTCTTACCGGAGGCTGGTTTCTTCATGGAGGCTCATTGGGCTAAGTTTAAAAAGTCCAAAAAAAGTCCTGTCGTCGTTGCGTCATCACATAGCAGATGCCGGCTACCCACCAAACGCGTTTCGGGCAGCGGAAGCGGCCGGTTTACATTGAAAGTCTATGTGGAGGAGCGTCGAGGAGTGGCGAAGCGTGACGCGGCGAAGCGTGACGCGGTGAAGCGTGACGCGGCGAAGCATGACGCGGCGAAGCGTGACACGGCGCGTTTTGAGCAGTTCGAGCAGAGCGGCAGAGCGCGGCAGTTCTTTTCTGCGCACGTGACGCGTCCAAAAGCAGCCGCTGCCGGGGTTCAAATATTTGAACTTTGGCTGCTCGCCGCGCAGCAGCAACCAATCGGGAGAGACTCTGCTATGTGATGACGCAACGACGACAGGACTTTTTGGGGACTTTTAAACTTAGCCCAACGAGCCTCCATGAACAAACCAGCCTCCGGTAAGAAACTTGGCATTTTTACAGTTGCCGCTGTCCGCTCGAGCGTACGATCACCTAGCCTGGCCCTCGCCATTCCTACGCAGCTCCGCTCAATTCTCATTTCCCTTCACTGCTGGGTCTGGGACTTGTCCCATAGACAAGGATATCTCCGGTAGATTTTTGACCGGACCAATCAGAGAACAGAAGGCGGAGTTTTGAACGACGTCGACTGACGTCGTCATTCAAAATGGCTGCCGCCACGAAGGAATTTTCAATAAAACAAGGTAAAAAACTATTATTTCTCTGCTGATAAAAAATGTATTTCTTAGCTAACGTTATATCAGAAGTGTTCCTGAGCAATCAGAGAGCAGAAGGCGGAGTTTTGAACGACGTCGACTGACGTCGTCATTCAAAATGGCTGCCGCCACGAAGGAATTTTCAATAAAACAAGGTAAACTATTATTTCTCTGCTGATAAAAAATATATTTCACCGCTGACGTTATATCAGAAGTGTTCCTGAGCTTAACAGTTCCTAAATCAATTCACGAAATGGTCAAATCTGCTGGATTTAAATAGTTTCGGTTTGACATTTTCCAAACAGCCTCGGGTGCGCTACGAAAATAAATGATAAAAAATCGAATTTTATCTCAAATGTTTCATCTAGGCCAACAGTCAGTAAATTAGAGACATATAATTACACACTGGTAGCAGAAAAAATATCCACCGAGTGGTTTCTGAGCTTTTTATCTGAATAGCCTGGACCTCGCCAGGCTAAACTAACAAAACTCCGCCTTCTGTTCTCTGATTGGTCCATTCAAAAATCTAACGGAGAAATCGCTGTCTATGGGAGAGATGCCAGACCCTAGTACAAAGCGAAGTGAAGGACATGGGTCTGGTATCAACCAGGCTAACGATCACCCCAAACATAAAAAAAACAAAAAAACGTTTTAATCTCAACAAAGACATTCGGAGCTGCAGTTCGGCTCGTAGAAAACCCACTCAAGTAGTAACGGGGCTCACGTACAGCTGATTTTATCTGCCCGGCGTACAAAAAACAAAACAAACCCGACCGGAAAAGGACCAAGACGCTCCTCCCACTGCGCGTCTTCGGTGTGAACAGACATCTGTTGGCAAGCCGCCAACACCGTACGTTGAGAGCGTTTTTGATGCTCAAGACGCATTTGGTGGGAACCCGGCAAGAGTCTCTCCCAATTGGTTGCTGCGACGCGGCGAGCAGCCAAAGTTCAAATATTTGAACTCCGGCATCGGCTGCTTTGGACGCGTCGCGTGTGCGGAAAAGTACTGCCACGCTCTGCCGCGCTGCTTGAACTGCTCAAAACGCGCCGCGTCACGCTTCGACGCTCCTCGACGCTCCTCCACATAGACTTTCAATGTAAACCGGCCGCTTCCGCTGCCCGAAACGCGTTTGGTGGGTAGCCGGCATTAGCCAGGCTTTTCTGCTCTTTAATGTTCATTGTGTGTGTGTGAGAGAGCGCGAGAGCGAGCGAGCGAGAGAGAGAGAGAGAGAGAGAGAGAGAGAGAGAGAGAGAGAGAGAGAGAGAGAGAGAGAGAGAGAGAGAGAGAGAGAGAGCAGGATGGCATTCAGTTCAGAGGTTTGTATCAAACCAGAGACATAACTGTTTGCATGACATAAATATTTACAGGAAGTTATTAAAAACACACACCTGAGGCTTATGAACAAACTAATCAGCCGAACACCAACGGAACAAACCTAACAAAAGAAACATGGCGTGAATCACTCTGCTGATGCAGCTGAAGCAACTGTTACAGCTAAAAGACGCAGAACAGTAGCTAAAAGCTAAATGTAGCAAAATGTTAGTTAAGAGTAACAAAACACTATGTAATAACTAAATGTGGAAGAAGACTAGCTAATACAGTAGTAGTAAAACTGACGCTAAAAGGTAATGGTAGCTAAAAGCTAAGGGTAGCAAAAAGGCTGACAAAATGATTAAAAAAAATAGCATACATCTAAAAGAAACTAATTATGGTAATTAAAAGCCTAAAGTAAATAAATATATCAAAAAGCTGTGGCTAACTTACAGCACAAAGTGGTAAAATATTAGCTTAAAGAAGCAAACTGTTGAAAAACCTAAAATAGCCAAATGATAGCTAAGTGTTTCAAAAGGATGATAAAAGCAGGAGCAGAGCATCTTGTTTCCATAACATCCAAGGAGAAATAGCCTATATGCCACGGGCTTCCGTTCCAGCTCCTCCGCAGGCATTACACATACGGCGCACTTCCGGTTAGCGGGAAAGACACGAACATAAATGACTAAATACAATTAATAAAACATCGGCATACACACCAATAACAACTCTATACACATATAAAACCATATAAAATTATGGCGACGTTCTCCCTACGGTTAGCCGCGATAAATGTTCGCCGAAACCCCCCCGCGGAACAGCTGTTCCCACCGGTGGGCGGACACAACGGTACTCACGTGTAGTGCCGGTAGCGCGCAGCCGCTTCCCGTTTCGGCTCGTTGTCATGGTTTGCTACTAGGAGCTAACGCTATCAACAACGGAGGTGGATGGGAACCGGAAGTGGGGGGTAGGTGTTGCATTTTGCCGGAAGTACGTCACGCCCCCCCGTGGCATATAGGCTATTGAGATAGTCAGCCTTCCAAAGCCAGAGCCAGATTAGGATTTCAACATTGTTTTGGGTCAGGCTGAGCTCGTTGATTTCCACGTCTGCCTTTCAGTCTTGTTGGCACATCTCATGGTGACTCCAAACAGCGAAATTATCATTACTTACACCAAAGTCGTGCTTACAACTTCACTATTCCTTCCAACCGTCTGTGATCACTGTCAGAAGTTCCACAGTCCTGCCTGCTCAGCTCTGATACAGGTCCACAGATAGTTCGCACAGAGTCTGAGTGTTGCCAAGCCTGGCTCACACTTTCCAGACAGCTTAAACAGCTGCTGACGTATCTGAATTTGTCAATAATCCAGATTTCCACCTACTCCAAAAAGCAGAACCCAGTTATCATTATTCCAATTATGTTTCCGAGGTATTGTAAGAGGGCTCTCCTTCACCCTGTCTTCTTCTTGAGAAAATTTGATCAATGCGTTGAGAAACCAGCTGAACAAATCCATAGTTTACAGTTTGGAAAATGTTCAAAAAGGGGCTCAGCAAAAGGTTCACAAGACAAAGAGCAAAGCAGGGACGGAGAGAGGGAAGAGAAGCGACAGTCTTCGTCAAGGGCAAGTCAGAAAAAGATCTTGCTGTTTTTCATTACAATTTATACTTCTGTTGAATGTAACTGGGACCTTGTGTACACAATTTCATCCCACCACATGTACCACATGTGGTGCGAATGACAATAAAGAACCCTTGACCTTGACATTGGAAGACAAGAATCAAGCCAGCAGCTGATCAGATTTCAAAGAGAACAAAGATGTTAAAGGATTGAAGCGATCTCAGTCTATTTCTATAAGGAAACGTTTGCTGGATGAGCCGAACATTTTGATGCATGAACAGCTGAAATAGTAGCAAGACTGCAGAAGTAGGTAAATTGCTGAAAACCTGCAGAACAATAAAATCAGCTGTGTTCATGTATACCCCNAGCACTTCCTTAGCTAATTGTATTTTTTAAGTTTTGCTTTGTTAATTTTAGCTTTTTGTTCTGGTTGTTTTAACTTTACCAGCTCAGTTTTAGCTTCAACAATTTTTAGCAAAGTTATTTAGCGGTCAGCGATCACACAGCGTTCGCTCAGAAAACGTAGTTTCTCTTGTTCTGATGAACACGGTTTCTGTAAGCAGGCATTTTGTGGAGGCCTGTGGCCACGGCTTAGGCATCAACGAGCGACTGATCAAAGAGGACCAACAGGAGTACCACGATGAGATGAAGGCAAACTACAGAGACCTAACCAGAGAGCTGTCCATCATCATGCACGAGCACGTGAGTTCAGCTCTTGGAGCGTACCAGTGTTCAAATGAAGCAGGTCGTGGCAAGTAAAGCAATGAGAGTGCCATTTATAATGTTTTATAAAGTGATAAAACGCTCTCTGATGACGACATTCTCTGTTTTTCCTTCGTGCTGACGTGCAGATCTGATGGTAACGCAACAAAAAGATGGAGTTGTAAATTGTTGGTTAAACCAGACAAAGGCTAGCAGAAATTTACAGAATTAATTAATATAACTACCAGTATTTGTGTAGTTATAATCAAGCTAGCATCCACCTGTTGACCTTAAAGCATTGCAGAGAAAAATATCTGATTAAATAGTAAATAACTTATTTTTACACCACTGAAATAAAGAAGAAATCTGCAACACTTACATTGATCTTCCACACGAAACACCCATTATTGTCCATAATACACTTTACTGGACTTGAACTGTAAAAATACAGATGTTTCATTGCTTGATCTGCTCATTTCCTTATTATAATCATCAGTATCTCATTTTGGCCCACTAAAAGTGGAATTAAACTAAAAATATTCAGTTCTCTGCAGCACAAGAAGCATATTCCTGGATAAATATCAGATTTTTTTAAATACAAAAACGTATTCAATCCGATATTAAAGCGTTAAAGGTCCATAAACCTTTTTTCTCCTCTGCAGCTGCATTGGCTGGTTCAATCAACAATCAAGCTTTAGCTTATTTGTTTTGCCTTGTAGACACTTTTTCTTGCATGTTCTCAAAGAATGTTTGTATGCATGTACGGTATGTTCATGAATTTGCAATTATGTTTGTGAAATATATATATATTTGCATCTGAATGTGTGCACTTTAAAAGGATGTGCTACGGTTTTTGAAAAAAAAATTGACTTCTTTCTCTCTGTTTTTATTTTAGAAATGCATGAAGAGAAATACCCCAGTGAGTGATTATAGTACAAAAAATGTGCTGTTTGCAATGAAAACCTGTAAAATCCCCCCAATGAATCCAGATCATATCCACCACCCACCAGGCTTTAAACAGGAAATTCACAAATGCATTCAGTTTATGAAAACTCTCATTTTAAACCGTTGCACTGCCATTTTGCTTTAGAGCATTATTCACTTAATTTAACTCATTTGAGACACATATTTTAGCAGCATCTAAAATATCAAATTCAATCAGTGGTTCTCAAACTTTTTTGGTTTATCCCCTCCTTTAGTTAAGGAAAATATGTCTGCCCCTCACCCTGTACCACACACAGGAAGTAACTACTTGTGCTTAAAATAAATTAAATTTGAATTTAACAAAGTTTTATAAAGGCAGAAACACATCATGTGATATTTGAAAACAACAATTGAACTTCTGTGTGGCTAAAAGTACTTGAACATGACATAACTGCATGTTTTATACAAATACATAACTAGAGAAATAAAATAAACAAAATCAATGCAAAATACTAGGGATGGGGCCGATCCGGTATTGGTATCGGCCTCAGATACCAGCATAATTTACGTATCAGATTTTTCCGATCCAACCTGCCGATATTTCCGATCCATGATGTCTGTGTCTGATGAAGTCTCCACACGTTGGCTTCAAACTATGGAATGGATTTCCTTAACGGAGACCTGCCTCACATTCAGGAAATCCATTTCATAGTTTACAGCCAGCTAGAGCCAGAGTGAACAGCACTGTAGCTATAACAGCTAGCCAACTTTTCATCGTAACATGTCCGCTGTGTGGAAGTATTTGACACTAAACACCGCAAGACAGCAACGTGCAATGTCTGCAGAGCCATAGCGCCACATTAAACCGCGGTCAAGTTAGAGCGGCTGACTGAAATCAGAGCGCCCGCCCCGGACTGAACAAGAAAAACACACCGCTGAAGCCACGGAGCTGGAATGTTCACCGAGAAGTTTCTAAACTTCATCATAATTAATGACCAACCACTATCGGCTGTAGAAAATGAAGGATTTCACAGCTTGATACTTGCAGCCAAGATATAGTTTACCCTCCAGGAGATATTAATCAGTACAACAGTAGATAATCATAAAAAGTATGTGAATTAAAAATTACAAGAAAATTGTATAAAAACTACTCGTAACATAAACAGCTACTTTATAAACCGATGTAAAATAATAAAAACAGGAACATGTCTGTGTTGGTTTATGCCATGAACTTAGCAGATGTAAAGCTATTTAATTGTTATTTAATTCATTCATTCATTCATTTAAAAGAGACAAAATAAAACAAATTCATCAAAAAGAAACCATTGAATGAAAAGAGTGCAGAAAAAAATTCTTATATCACCCACTTATTTAAAAGAATATATAAAATAACTTTAAACAAACAATCACTTTAATTAATCACTTTAATATCCACTTTAAACCTTGGAATTAAAAAAACACGTTTTGTGTTAGCAGAATTTAATCGTAACTTTGAAACTTATCCAACATTAATAAAACTTACCTCAAGTTGCCTTTTTGGACATGCATGCATATATGTGACACACAATGTACTAGAGAGGAGATTATTACAGCCTCATATAAAATCAATGATGATGATATCGGAACGGGATCGGTATCGGCCGATATCCAGATATCTGGATCAGATCGGACAAAAAAGTGGATTGGTGCATCCCTAAATACATGAATTCTATTCACCAAAACCTTGTTTATTTTAATAAAATCCTGTGTAATTTTTAAATCTGCTGAAATGACAAAACTAAAAACAGACTTTTTCATGGAGAAAAAAATTGTGAGGTTTTGGAGAAAAGCAAATAAAAGTGCAACAGAGAAACACCTTTGCCTTAATATTACACGTCTTTCAGTGTTTTTATTGTTTAACTCCAAGAACGCAACAGAAACAGCAAGTCACACAGAAAGAGGCTCAAACAGGCTCCCGTGGCGTCTGATCACTTTTTGGAACAACGCCCGTCCCACAGTGGACTCAACTCAGCTGTGTTGACTTGGAGCACAACACATTTAATGTGTGACAGAAATAATAATAATAATAATGAATTCAATTTATAACGCACTTTTCATTAGTGAAAATCTCAAAGTGCTACACACATTGAATGCTACACACATTCATACACCGGTAGTGGCAGACTACCATGCAAGGTGCTTTCCAGTCCTACCGGGAGCAACTCGGGGTTAAGTGTCTTGCCCAAGGACACAACGACACATGGTGTGGGGAACCGGGATTCGAACCGCCAACCTTCTGATCGGGGGACGACTGCCATTACCACTACGCCACGGCCGCCCGTGTC
Source organism: Garcialebias charrua (assembly GCA_038048925.1). Classification (NCBI taxonomy): domain Eukaryota; kingdom Metazoa; phylum Chordata; class Actinopteri; order Cyprinodontiformes; family Rivulidae; genus Garcialebias; species Garcialebias charrua. Next base: position 57,392 of record JBBPBX010005199.1, on the reverse strand, counting down.
TCTCCCTCAAATCTCCCTCATGTCTTTTTTTTTTAAACATGTTTAATTAAATCAGTTTAATGATCCTCCATTAAAATTCTCAATTTTTGCAAGAAATCACACACTGCTCCATCTTCCAAACTGACGCTCTGTTAAAGACTAAAACAACAAATATAGTAATAGATACAGTTTATATGTTGGTTGTTCATTAGAGTGTTCTTAAAATAGGTTTGGGCTGCAGCATTTTTTTCTGCTTGCTCCAGAACCCCCACCCCAAAGGGGATGTGCCCCACCGTTTGAGAACTACTGGATATCGTCCAGTTTTTAACGTCAGCTTTATTTTCACTGGGGTATTTTTCTTACCTTGTCTATTCTGTCATAAAAACTTTCTTTAAAGTTCATTTAAACATTCCAGACTGCGTTTTTAGACGGGAATAATGAAATGTGACATCCAGACTCTTTAGGTTTTCTTCATTTCCTGTCTTACTGAACACTAAGGCGGGTCTTTGTTTTTCCAGTTCCTCATATTTAAACTAGCTCCTGGCTGTAGAGTCTGCGTTAAATAAAGACAAGACAGTGCTATTTAAGAATATTGAAGAATCTGATCTCATTCGTTTCTCCACTCGCCTTCGCAGATCTCTCCTGTGGAAGACGGCATGAAGAGTGTCCTCCCAGACTCGCTCCACATCTTCAACGCCATCAGCGGCACGCCGACCTCCGTCACCATCCAGGGGGTGCCGCACTCGGCCTCGGTGATATGATCCGGATCAGGGCTTGTATATTCACTGATGAGGCCCACGTTGCTGCTGGGACCAGTGACTGCTCTCACCCTTGTTTTGCACCCCGGTCGTATCAGACGACCACAAACGAGGCACTGGACTTTTTATTACACTTACGGTGGGCCTGTTGACGGTTTAGACGACAGCACTGAGGAGAGGCCTGAGGAATGGAGAGATGTTTATGCAGAAATATCACGACACAGACTATTTTTGTTTCTGTTTAATTGTTTTCTGCGTTATGGACAGAAGTAAATTTTGATGAGACAAAGACTAAGCAGTGTTTTCCAAGGAAAAATTCCTTTTGGAATTTTTTTACATGCATGTTGCTACATCACCCTCTACAAAAATCCCATTTTTTCTTATTTTGATCATATTTCACAATACGTTTTTTATGTACAGTATTCCACTTTTATAAGCCACTGTATCGATAAATGCTGCATACGTTGAAGCTCATCTCCATCGTCAAGAGACTTTTTCCAAAAAAGGCAGTTTTGCAAAGTTAGCATCTTAAATCACTTTATTGTCTTAGGAGTTTTGAAATATTTAAAGCCATTGCATAAAGTATATTCAGAATTGTTCATTACTGTATATAGAAAAAGACTGTGCAATATTTGCAGAGTATCTCGCGGTGTGGGGATCAGACACTGTAAGAAAAATGTTCACCTTCTTGCCAAAGCGATGAGGTGTTGGGAAAAGACACTCAACTTACTGTGGAAGAAAGCTTTTGCTGTTTTATGTATTTTTATTTTTACTGTTCAAAGAAATGTTTTATATCTGCGCAGCATTGTTTTTTTTTTATATATTTAACACAAGTCACTGTTCTGCTGTAAACTGAGATATTCCCTTCTTTTCTTTTAAATAAAAACACCAATTTCTCTTCATTTGCACTCTTGAGCCCTTATGAGACTGTCAGAAAATGTCTGCATGATTGTGTTTTTTGTCTGTTAGCAAAATTTCTCATGAACGACAAGGCGGTTTTCAATGAAACTCCCAGTATTCCTTTAAAATTGATTACCTTTTAGAGTAAGCTTGCTTCAAGATGGCTGCCACAGCTAAATGACTTTAGAAAAATACTCAACCATTCTGACAAACGGTGTGATAGTAGCTGAAACACTTGAAATCTACAGATGTACTAAGTGTTTGCTCAACACATTGGCTTTTAATAATAATAATAATAATAATAATCATTTTATTTAAAAGCGCCTTTCAAGACACCCAAGGACACTTTTAGTGTTGGAGTCAACCCCGTCTGGCTGTTAGCAAAATATCCCATGGACTGATTATCTAATTTTTGTGAAGTAATCACTGGATGGTTCTTTACCTTTTGATGCCAACCTAATTCAAGATGGCTGCCACAGGTAAACAATGTAAGAACATTGAAGTTCATGCACAACAATCCAGGTAGAAAATCCACCAAAGTTCAGTCAGGTCATCTGGACGGTTCCTTTTTTTTCTTTTTTTTTGCGAAGTTAAGAAACCGTCCAGATGCAGATGACCTGACTGAACTTTGTTGGAATCTGAAATTCATTCAACATTTATTCAGGCAGGTTAATCTCATTGAGCCTCGATGACTCATTTACAAGAGAGACCTGGCTACAAACAAAGAATGATGAAAGCAGCAACAGTAGATTTTCCTTGGACAATTAACAATAGACTATCATAAGAGAGAAATACAGATTTTTTTAAACAAGTTAAAACAAAGACATCAACGTAGCAAAACATAGATTATAAGGCTAATGTAGACGATCAAAAACAGGAACATGTCTGCATTGGTTTTTGCCAGGATTCCAACAGATTCTTAAAACCATTTAGAGAAGTCAATGTCGAGAGCTTCAGATCTTTTTGTAAGATATTCCAGGAAGCAGGAGCAGAATAGGAGAAGGCCCTTTTTCCAAGTTCAGTCCTCACTGACGGAACACTGCAGGTAATCATGTCCTGAGAGCGCACGCTGTAGCTGCACTCACGCAGAGACATGTAGGAGGAGATGTATGAGGGCAGCAGACCAAGAAGTGATTTAAAGATGAAAATGTACCAGTGGAAGAGTCTGCGTGAGGTTAATGATGTCCAGTTAACCAGTGAATACAGGGTGCAGTGGTGGGTACGATAATCACAGCCAGTTATGAATCTTAGTGCACCATGATAGACAACATCCAACATCCGCAGGGTGCTTGTAGGAGCATTCATGTAGAGAATGTCACCGTAATCAATGGAGGGAAGGAAAGTCACAGATACAAGGCGTTTCCTAACATTCAGTGATAGACATGATCTGTTTCTGAAAAAGAAACCCAGTTTAACTTTCAGTTTCTTCACTAGGTTTTCCACGTGGAGTTTAAAAGAGAGATGTGAATCGACCAGGATACCCAAATATTTATAGGAATCAACAAACTCAATTGGGACACCATTTGAGGATAAAATCAGAGGAAGAACTGCTGGGATCGACTTCCTGTTTGAAAAAAGCATCCCTTTGGTTTTATCAGCATTTAAGACAAGTTTGAGATGGAACAGATCTGACTGGATGATGTCAAAAGCTGGAAAGCCTCAACTGTTTTTTACATCATCCAGTCAGATTTGTTCCGTCTCAAATGGAAATGGCTCTGACTTGGCCAGTTTTGCAAATCTTGAGCTAAAAATTGGCAGGAAGGTAGTTGAGAGTCATCTCCAACACATACTATGAGCACAAACAGACCGCTCAATATCACATGTTTTAGCATTTAATGTTTGTTTTTTTTCTTTCAGAGTCAGAGTTTCTTTATTTGTCATTTGCACCACATGTGGTGGAACAAAATTGTGTACACAGGATCTCGGGTACATCCAACAACAGTATTAAAATGTAAAGAAAAACAGTAATAAGATCTAAGATGTGAACTAAGAAGAACAATTAAAATATACTAAGCATAAAAAAACAATACGTCAAACAGCAGCACGAACATGAGTCTGTGTGAGCAGATGAGCACAAATGAACACAGCATGATGAAACCGATCAGCAGCAACATGAAACAGATCAGCAGCAACATGAAACAGATCAGCAGCAACATGAAACAGATCAGCAGCAACATGAAACAGATCAGCAGCAACATGAAACAGATCAGCAGCAACATGAAACAGATCAGCAGCAACATGAAACAGATCAGCAGCAACATGAAACAGATCAGCAGCAACATGAAACAGATCAGCAGCAACATGAAACAGATCAGCAGCAACATGAAACAGATCAGCAGCAACATGAAACAGATCAGCAGCAACATGAAACAGATCAGCAGCAACATGAAACAGATCAGCAGCAACATGAAACAGATCAGCAGCAACATGAAACAGATCAGCAGCAACATGAAACAGATCAGCAGCAACATGAAACAGATCAGCAGCAACATGAAACAGATCAGCAGCAACATGAAACAGATCAGCAGCAACATGAAACAGATCAGCAGCAACATGAAACAGATCAGCAGCAACATGAAACAGATCAGCAGCAACATGAAACAGATCAGCAGCAACATGAAACAGATCAGCAGCAACATGAAACAGATCAGCAGCAACATGAAACAGATCAGCAGCAACATGAAACAGATCAGCAGCAACATGAAACAGATCAGCAGCAACATGAAACAGATCAGCAGCAACATGAAACAGATCAGCAGCAACATGAAGGGATTTTTCACTGTGATTATTCTGGTTAGAGATTCATGAGTCTGACAGCCTCAGGGTAGAATCTGTTCCTCAGTCTAGTGGTTCTTCACTTAATGCTCCTCAACTTCCTGCCTGAAGGGAGCGGGATAAAAAGCGTGTGTGCTGGGTGAGTGGGGTCCTTCATGATGCAGGTGGCCCTCTTCCTGCATCTGGAGGTGTATATGTCTGTGATGGTGGGGAAGCTGACTTCAGTGACTGCTAGACCTTTAATTTATTACAATGTTTTTATTTAGTTTCATTTATTCTTGCCTTTTTAAAACTGAACACGTTCAGCAGCCTATCTCTTTAGTTCACACCCTCTGTACAAAAAGCAGCTCAGTCAGCAGTGAGAAAGATCAATGGCTAATAAAGCAGTAATAAAATGTGATTGCCCACTCCCTCTTGGGAAGAGAAAAATACATCTACTGGTTTCTGACTGAATCTCAAAGGAAAATCAAAGTGCGACAGGAATCAAACATGGCTGGTGAGAATATGAACAAATCTTATTTTTGGACATTTAAGAATGAGCAGATTCTTATTTGAAAAGTAAAATTCAATTTTTTTTTTACACTTTACTGTGCCATTACTGTGTTTTGCTGTAATGGCTTGAAGAATAATAAAAATACATATAGGAGAAAAGGAGCAACCACTCTATTTACTGTAAATCTTCTCACTTTCTTTTTTAATTTTGCTGCGTTGTTTATTTTTTGCTCGCAGACCATGAAGATCTCAAAAAGGAGAAGAAGAACAAAGGAACGGTAACGTCTTGTGTTTATTGCTTTTACTGTGAAACATAAATGACTTAAATTATAATTTTCACAAATCAAGCAGATACAACTGCAACATTTTCACTAGCTTATTAAATTTATCAGACACCATAAGGTGTTGATGTAACAATATTTTAGTTTATTGTTTAAATCAAATGGAGTCCACACAAATAGTTTAGTACTAATTTGTTTTTATAAATCTCATTTAAACACAAAACTTATTAGCATAAAACTTGGGTATTGTTAGGTTTTTGTAGGGAAATAGTTTCAATAGTTTGTCCTATTTTATCTTTAAAAAAAAGACACGTAGAAAATGTCAACTCTTGCATCATTTATATTGCATTCAAATATACTAAAAATGTTTTTCTGTATAATGGAGAATAACTATTTGATTATATTTAGAATGAATATAATGTTTTGTTAGCAGGGTATTTATTTCGTTGTTGCTATATTGAGTGTTGCTCTGAAGTTCTATGATTTGGTGGATTATAATATTTTGTTAGTTATGTACAGAGCACAGAATAATACACTGCCTTCAAATATTCAGATGTATTTTGTCAAAAGACTGAGTTGTTATAATCTTAAAGCCCCACTGACATGATTTTTTAATTTTCATAAAATTGCTCAAAATATATATCTTTTATCATTTAAATATGTTCATTTTTGCAAACAAAATGCTAAATCACTTTAATTTTGCTTTAAAAGTGATTTTGAACTTCAAGCCGTGTTTAATCATGGGAAATCCAATTACACACGAACGCACCATCTGTGACGTAACACTGGGCAGAGGGCTCTGGTCTCTTTAATAGCGGACCATTTAAAACCCGACGAATTTAGCAATCTATGTGAAGATTTGAGCTATTTGTCTTCATTTTGGGAAGCAGAAAATAGTTTGGGTGATGGAACAAGAAACAACAGGATCTAATTTAGGTCTGATGCTGTATCAGACTTACCTTCATGTGGAGCTGCTCATACCTGCGCACTGTGACAAGCCCAGAGCTCTGCCCGGTGTGACATCACAGATGGTGCGTTCGGGTGTAATCAGATTTCCCATGATTAAACACGGCTTGAAGTTCAAAATCACTTTTAAAGCAAAATTAAAGTGATTTATCATTTTGTTTGCATAAAGGAACATATTTAAATGATAATATATATATATATTGAGCAATTTTATGAATAGTAAAAAAAAACATGTCGGTGGACCTTTAAAGGGACAGATATGTTTGTGAAACCTCAGTTTAGAACTAGTTTAAAGGGAAGGTCTACCATAATTCAGGGAGTTGGGTTATGGAATGACTTGGAAACAGATGTTAAAGAAGTTAAATCAATGGTTGTATTTAAAAGAATGGTTAAGGTTAAATTGTTAAAAACATATATCTAAATGGAGTTTAAAATCAGAAATTGTTGTACGATATAAAGGAAGTTAAATGAGTTGTTCATTTTGTTTTGGTCTTTAAAGAAAATACTTGGTTGTATGAATTGTTTATTAGAGAATAAGGGGCAGACAAAATAATATTTTTTCTTCATCTGCTGCCTTTCATTTTATATTTTGTTTTTCTTCTTATTGTATATATGTTAATTGTTTTGTATTTTATTATAAAATGAATGAATAAATAAACTAAAGTAAAGTGTGATCTACTCTATTTTAGAATTACCTATATAAACTTCAGAGATGTTATTTGTTTATTTCAAATAGAGTAAAGAGGTGTTCGGGTACCCGCTCAGCATCTTCTTCATTGTTGTGAATGAGTTCTGTGAGAGGTTCTCTTACTATGGGATGAGAGGTGAGGGGTTTGTGTATTCTCCCACTGATTTTTTTTTAATTTTTACTTCAGTGCATTTAGCGTGAATATGCTGTAGATGTTATTTCAGACAAAGCTGTGGTTGTTGTCTTTCCCCAGCGGTGCTGGTTCTGTACTTTAAGTACTTTCTGAAATGGGACGATGACTTGGCCACCTCCATCTACCACGTCTTTGTGGCTCTCTGCTACCTGACTCCCATTCTCGGGGCCATCGTGGCCGACTCCTGGCTGGGAAAGTTCAAGTAAGACGCTGATCCTTTGAAGCTGGATTTTGCAGAACGGTGTATGAAAACATTAACATCTTACCTGCTGTAGATAGTTCTTTAAACATTTTCAGTTTGGAGAAACAAAGCTTAAAGAGGAACTTACCCCACCGTGAAACGATAGCTCCGCCCCAAGACAAGATTTAAAAAATGCAAAGTGGGTGTGCCAAGAGACACCGCCTAAAGGAGGGGGAGGTGGTAGGGGGTTAGAGCGAGGAGGTGTGGCCAGGACGAGAGACCGTGACATGCAGCTAGCATTAGCATAATTTATGCAACATGGAGAGTGATCACAGCGACACAGTGAGGTGGAGGACTTTGAGGTGGAGGACTTTTCACCTCCTCCGTCACCAGAAGCTGAGAGAGACTGGGAGCACAGCGGCCCTGAGCCTTACCAGTTCGAGCCGCTGGCTTCAGGCACTGACGCAGCAATGCAAGAAGCCGCTGCTGCTATCGCTAATCCAACTCCCGATCTCTGCAGGGGAGTGGCTCTGCTTGAACCACTTTTATACTCACGCAGCAGAGGATGTGACGACAGAGTGTACAAGACACGTCAGAGTGAACAGTCGTTGACCAATATGTAAATTAGGCTGCAGTACCACAGTTCAACCCATAGGAGTGTAAACACGTTTTTAGACCAAATACAGGGAGTCCTTGACTTACGAACGAGTTCCGGATCTAAGGACCGTTCGTATGTCGAAAATGACGTAAGTCGGATCACATACAAAAAATAATTATTTTATTTTATTTTTATATATTTTTAAAAATAAATGAATACATGTACAGTACTGTACAGTCACCAAGCACTTAGCCTATCCTAACACAGTTTTTAAAGATGAAGGAGTGAGTTGAATTGTCTCCCTTTCACATAAAGGGAGCTAGCTCCCTTTATGTGAATGGAGCCTGCTAGGGAGGAGGGAGACAATTCAACTCACTCCTTCATCTTTAAAAACTGTGTTAGGATAGGCTACATGCTTGGTGACTGTACAGTACTGTACATATATCTATTTATTAAAAATATATATACAGGTAGTCCCCGACATACGAGCAAGTTCCGTTCCTGCGAAGTGCTCGTAAGACGAAATCTCGTCTTAAGTCCGGATTTTCGGTCGTAAGTCGGAAATTTTATGCTAGCGCTACTACGAACACTCGTTTTTCAACACAAACATACATACTAGTTCATAAACATGCTCAGAAACTTGTTTACAAACTGTTAGCTAACACACTTTCATCTAAAACACATACCAGTGCTGTATTTTCTGTATGTTCTGTACAACTTTACTGTTCGTTAGTCAGCTCGTAAGTCCGGAACCTCGTATGTCGATGCGCTCGTAAGTCGGGGACTACCTGTATGTATATATATATATATATATATATATATATATATATATATATATATATATATATATATATATATATATATATATATACAGGTAGTCCCCGATTTACGAGCGCTCTGATCTACGAGGTTCCAGACTTACGAGCTGGCGAATTATTGGAAAAAACGCAAAAAATACTGAGTTTTCCTGTGTTTTTTCACCACAGTTCGTTAGCTAAACATGTGGACACACGTTTCCGATCATTTTTATGCACTCATAAGCAGTTTTTCGATGAAAAACGAGTGTTTGTAGTCGCGCTAGCAAAACCGTTCCAATTTACGAGCGAATTTCCGGACTTACGAGAAGCGTGGCGGCCGTTCCAAATTACGAGATTTCCGGTTTACGAGCGCCTCGTTGTAACGGATCTCGCTCGTAAATCGGGGACTACCTGTATATATATATATATATATATATATATATATATATATATATATAAATATATATATATATATATATATACACAGTATATATATACTGTATATATATATTTTTTTACAGTGCCTTGATGCATGCTCAATAATCCAGGTAGAAAAATCTAAAAAAGCTTTTTTAGATTTTTACAGTGCGTTCGTAAGTCCGAGTTGCCGTAGGTCGGGATGCCGTAAGTCGGGGACTCCCTGTATTGCCGATTTGAACAAATACGCACAAAAACATGAAAATTAACACAGACATAGTGCTATACAACATTTTACACACATTCTAGGGAGTTTATCAGATTTTAAAAAAGTTAATTTTGGGGTAAGTTCCTCTTTAATACCAGGGTTTTTAGGCTTGTTGGGAGTGGATTTCTTACATCTTTAAATTTTAAATCTCAAATAATTGTATGCAAAAAATATTTGCAAGCTGTCAGTTTTGTATTGAAGTTTTTTAACAACAATTTCCTGGTTGTTTGCTAGCACAAGCAATAACAGCAGCAGATTGCTGTAGCACTCCAGATGCAGCCGGAGGCACGTCTGACAGGAATTTTACTCTTTTTTTTCTGCAATAGTTGCACAATGCAAAATTGACATAGTTTCAGAGTTGCAGAAGCGTTTAAATTATTTTTTTTAGATTGGGGCTGTTTAAAACAGTATTCCACTTTGGTTTGGGGCCCACTCAGACATGTCGCTCACCAGTTTGGTCTGAATTCAACTTTGTCAATAAATTCCTCCAATCTGCACTATCCATTTAAATGTTAATGTCTGAAATGTATTTTTTTATATCATTTTATCCCAGACTATTTCATCTATGTTAAGAAAAGTTATAA
>JBBPBX010005199.1:8647-38844 GCA_038048925.1 Garcialebias charrua | reverse complement strand
AAAGGCGGTTGAGCAGCCAGCTCACAGAGGCACTGCAGAGTTCAGATAAAATCACTCAGTTCATATACAGTAGTTCCCTTTGGAGAGATCTGTGCACACTCAGGACGGCCAGAGGTGAATCCAGAGCCATGGAATGATGACTTACTTAGACTTAGATCCTCCCGCGCTCGAGAGCGCATTGGGCGGCAAGCTGTTTCCATTGATCTCTATCCTTGGCGATCACCTCCACCGTGCTCGGGTCGAAGCCCTGTACCTTCAGGTCTTTCTCAAAGGATCGTCTCCACGTCAGTTTGGGTCTGCCTCTCTTTCTGTTTCCTTGTGGTTTCCAATTGAAGGCAATCTTTGGTAGTCTCTGTGCTTCCATTCTCAGTACATGTCCTGCAAACTTGAGCTTCCTTAGCTTAATTGTTTGGCTCATGGGTATGGTATGTGTCCTGCGATAGACTTCTGCATTTGTAATCCGATCTAGGTATGTAATCTTCAGTATCTTTCGCAGGCATCTTTGTTGGAATGCATCCAATTTCTTGGATGGAATGATGACAGAATGTTTATTCAGCTGGGCTCCTCTGAAAAGTCTGTGGAATTCCTCAGTAGCAGGTTTGGGAGGGTGAGAGCGTCAGGTTTACAAAACTTCTGCAGGCGTGTTGAGATAAGATGGCTTGTCAAGGCCAGTCAGTGAGCCAAATTTCAGATAAACACGATTTGTTTTGGGGACAGACAGAACTTTAATGACATCTATCTTCAGTCTGTATCGGTCCACTTGCTTCCGAAATGTCCAAATTAAATGACCATACCAATGCAACGTGCCTGAGAAAAAATCCTCGAGATCTAATCCATTCAGCCAAAAGTCTGGATTCTCGAGACATGAACCAAGCCATCATGTAAGGCTGACCAAGTCCAGATTTGCTGCCAACATCTTCCTTGTGTGTTGATAGACCAGGAACCAGCTGAATCCCAAAAGCAGGAACCAGTTATCATAAATCCAATTAAATATGCGTCTTTAAGATCCACAGATGACAGCAGAGATAGACACATCATCAAGTCTTCCAAGTCGATGAGATATCCAGCTGTGTGCATGCCAACAGGGCAAATCGGCTCGCCTACAGCCTGTCTTCTCTTTGAAGAAATTTTATCATTTGTGTTGAGGGACCAACTGACCAAATTGAAGTCCATAGTTATGATTCAGAAGATTTTGTAGAAGAGAGGCTCTCAGACAGTTTCACAGACAAGACAAAGCAAAAGCAAAGCGGAGACCGAGAGGAGACGTCTGCCCTTGGCAGCTGCATTTTTAACATCCTTCTACCGGTATACCCAATGTCCCTCCTCTGGACATGTCCAAACCATCTCAGTCTGGCCTCTCTAACTTTATATCCTGGTTGTTCAACATGTGCTGTACCTCTGAAGATCTCGTTCCTAATCTTATCCATCCTTGTCACTCCTAAGGAGAAGCTCAACATCTTCATTTCTGCTTCTTTCAGTTCTTTTTCATCTTTTTGTCAACACTACTGTCTCCAAACCCAAGACATTTGGTCTCACTTCTCTACTGTAAATCTTTCCTTTGACCTTTGCTGCCATGCTTATGTCACCTATCACTTCAGAAACTTTTCTCCATCCACTCTATCCTCTCTTCTTCAAGACTTTCCACACTGGAAGACTGGTTATATTTTAAAAATCTAAACCAAACTAAGACTAAAGGTTAAAAAAAAATGATGCAGAAAAAAAGGAAAATACTGTATTTCTAAAATAAATATTTTGGATGCTGACATTTTAAACAGACATGTAACAGAACTTTATGTCAATTTAACAGACCATTGAAAAGAATGACAGTGGGGATGTTTCTGGCGTCTATTGCTTTTGTCTGTGCAGCTGTGGTCCAGCTTCAAATTGATGTAAGTCGAGAACAAGGAGTACTTTTTTCCTCATATACCGGTACATTAAATTACAAGACAGCTGAGGGGTTAATCTAATCTAAATAAATCATCAGTGCTGTTCTTTAATTTTCAGAAAACTTTGCCCGTCTTCCCATCCGCCTCCCAGAGTCAGTTAAAATTGCTGAACATGGGAAATACACCAATTACAGTTCAGTTACCTGGCATAGAGCCGGTGAATCTTCTTGCAAATCAGGTATGTTTATTTTGCTGATAACACCTAACTTTATAAATAAAATTTACAATCATAATTCTCTCTGCTTTTGAAATTTGTTTCACCCTACAGGCCAGCGATGATTATTTCACTTTTGAAGAACAACAAATTGACGTCACAATAGGCAAAGCTTCAGTTACACAAAGCCTCTTTTTGGCCAAAAAAGAGCGACTAACGCTTCTCATCCCCTCAACTATCAGTGACGTGTGGCTGCTGGTGAGTAGGAAACTCACAATAAAAATAAAAGCACATAGAAGAGAATCTGATGTGTAAATTATTGAAATAAATTCTCCTCTTAGACGGAGGATTTAACTTCAAAGCCACAAGAAGGACGAAATGCAATCCGGTAAGGTTATTTATTAATCTTCAAGCCATTTTAATAGCTTAAATTGATGTGTCCATAGAAATGCAACCTTAAGTTTTCTGTGCTGTGGAAATTGTTGAAATAGTTCTTGTTTTATTGACTCTTTTTTTGTATATTTCAGGTTTGTAAATGGGATGAGTGTAGCAGTGAATGTCTCCACTGCTGGAGTCTTGTTTGAACAAATTGAGCCCCTTTATTTTTCCAACTACTCCAAGATAAAAAATGGAAGGTAACAGATCATCTGCAGAGTATTTTACTACCACAGAGATGAACTTGAACGCTGAACAAGTTCTCAACGATGTTTCCTTCCTTCATCATCAGGACAATGTTCACCTTGCAGAGCGGTTCAGAGTCGTGTGAATTCAGTAGGGATTTTGGATTTGGAAGTTCGTATACGTACTTCTTACCCAGCAATTTTACCTTTGGGCCAAACGTAAGTTTTAGACCTGTTTAAAAATAAATAAATAAAATGGTATATGTGGGAAAATTTGCATATTATGTTCCAAAATACTAAATTCTTAGCAAATACTGCACAGTGTATGAGCAACTTTATGATTCATAACTCACCCAAAGGGAGCAAAAATATATGCAAGCAACTGCAACAGCAAATACATGTTACAACTTCACCACCTTGCAAACAGAAAGTTAAAACTAGCTGTGATGTACAGTAAGCTTGGAAAAAAAGAAGAAACAAACAAGTCACATCCCTCTTATTTTCTCATCATGAACAATATTTATTTGGTATATATGATATGTGTATATATGATGTATGTTTATGTTTTCCTAAACACACCTATCAAACACCCATTTTGTCTTATGTCAATCATTTTTGATGACCTATGTAAGTCATCAAAGTTAATTGTTCTTAGCAAACACTAAATGACTCCAGGTCTGGTGATTTTACAAACACTGTGTTGAAATTTGGTGTGATTGTAGCTGAGAGTCATCTCCAACACACACTCTTAGCACTAAGATATCATGTGACACATTTGTTTAAAACCTTGACATCAAGGCAGCAGGCAATATGCATTCTTTCAAGGAATGCTGGTTTCATTCCACAATAAATTTTGTAATTTGTGCCATAATTACTGTTTTGGTGAAACAAAGCAGCACTCTTGGTTTGATCTTTCAGTGAGATTTGCTAAAACTTTTCAGTAGAAAACTAATTTTGACCTGTATCAAACTGATTCATTTCAGTGTGAGGTGTCCATAACTGAAGCGGAAAACATCAAGCCCAACTCGGCTCCCATGGCCCTCCAGATCCCGCAGTACTTCTTCATCACTGCTGGTGAAGTGATGTTTTCTGTGACTGGTCTGGAGTTCTCTTACTCACAGGTACAGTTTACAAAAATCATTTCTATGTCAGTGCAGCCATTAAAGATTTCAACATGTTTATCAGTTATAGTCTGGGCTTAATTTGAGCCGGATCTTGCCGTAATAGATCTAGGAACACTCTTATTTTGACAGGGTGCATTCCACTAACTGTTTGCTTGGATATGGTAACTCTCAGGCTTAGTTATGAACAAATATGACTGCTTTGAATGAATAAAACTTATATTGGATATATAAAATGAAAACAATTACATAAACACTAATTTTAAACACAACAGCCACTTACGACTTCTTAATATCACATACGATCTGGCTCTTCAAGTAGCATTTCCGCATCTACTCTTAAAAAAAATCTCAGCTTCTAAAAGAGCGGTGGAGGTGAGTGCCGAACGAGCTAACCAGGCAGTCGTACGCGGGCAGGAGCTCACAGGCAGCTGCAGGCAGGCGCCTGGAGGTTTCACTCATAATCGGACAACAACGAGCAGGACAGTGTTGGGCTTGGTTCCAAGCCCAACTTAGTTGACAGTTCTGTCAAGTATGGGGGAGGGGGGTAGGATGATTGACAGAAGCAGAGTGTTTACAAATCTAGGTAAATGTAGATGTTAAAATACACCCAGAAAAAAAATTTGGGGGGGGGGGGACTCCCAGACCGTCCTTCCTCCGCTGGCCTGCCAGATACGTTCCAGCATCGATCGGGTTACAAATTAAGCCTAGGTTATAAGATTATCAAAGTGAAAAATATTTATTAATATTTGGAATTCATTCATTCAACCTTTATTTATACAGCGATGTACTGTAAAATGCTAAAAACAGGAAAATGTCTGCGTTGGTTTTTGCCATGAATTTAGCAGATGTTTGAAGCCACTTAGTCAAGGTCGAGAGCTTCAGTTCTTTTTGCAAATTCCAGGAAACCGGAGCAAAGTAGGAGAAGGCCCTTTTGCCTAGTTCAGTCCTCATTGAGGGAACACTGCAGGTAATCATGTCCTGAGTGTGCACACTGTAGCTGCACTCACGCAGAGACATGTATGAGATGTATGAAGGCAGCAGACCAAGAAGTGATTTAAAGATGAAAATGTACCAGTGGAAGAGTCTGCGTGAAGTTATTGATGACCAGTTAACCAGTGAATACAGGGTGCAGTGCAGTGCAGTAGTTACAACCAGTTATGAATCTTATCGCACCGTGACAGACAGGAATTGATGTGTTTGAGCACCCGCTTCGGATGTTATCAACCACTAAATGGCCATTATCAGTTATTATCATCCCCATACGCAGCGGCCAGATTGCCCCTCCTGTACCTCCTAGGAGGTTTAAAGGTACGTTGTCACCGTTACAAGCCATGACAGCAGGCTCCGTCTTTAGCTACATGGTTAGGTTTAGAGTAAAGGGTCTTGGTTACGTTTAGGGTCTTGGTTAGGTTTAGGCACAAGGGTAAGGGGGTTAGGTTTAGGGTTGGTCCTCTGGGTCAGGTTTAAGGTTAGGTTTAGGAAAACGGTTACATAAGCTGAAAAAACAAAAACACAACACTTCCGGGTTTATGGAAACACGCTGCCTACTCACAGCGATTATAACGCTGATAACGTTCTTTTAAACATGCTAGGAGGTAGATTGGACAGTTTTGCCGATATATATGGGGATGATAACAGTTGATAACGCCCATTGTATGGACTGACAACATCCGAACCCGCTGGTTTGAGGCAGGAATAAAAGCAAGCCAGTGTAAAATCACATGGAGCACTGAGAGCCAAACTGTGATAGCTCCATCACTTGTAATATTAACAAGAACGAGCTGAGGAACACAAGAACAATTTTATGAAGTTGACTTGGTCTTCATGTTTTCTAGATCTCCATCAAACGGATCATTTGTGTGATGTGCCGTTTTCATAACGAGGCCTCTCTTATACTAATGATAGCTATGCTTTCTAATCAAACAAAACCATATGTTGCTCTGCCAGAGCAAGTGCAAAAGAACATGTTCATGACAGTTTAGCAGCATAATTATTTATAGACTGATTCTATAGCACAGTCTCGCTGTTCTTCACTGATTGAACTTAGTGGACATTAAAAGTCTGCTGATGACAGCCAGATATACAACTATACAATGCATTAAATAGGTGGTCCTAAAGTTATGGTTTATTTTATTCAACCATTTAGAAATTCAGACAAGAATAGCTTAAATTTCTCGATCAAGTTGTTTGTTTTGTTTTTTGTTTATTGCCTTTCTAATTTTATTTTAAATTCTTCTTTAATTTTGTCAACAAGGCTCCCAGTAACATGAAGGCAGTGCTGCAAGCAGGCTGGCTGCTGACCGTTGCTGTTGGCAACATTATCGTCCTGATTGTGGCAGAGCTTATAAAGATTCCCAAAAAGGTAGACAAAAAAATGCAATCTGACATCCATGACAATGAAAACAACACATGCTGTGATATTCAAGTTAAACTCCACGTCTCTCTCTCTCCTGTTGCTCCAAAGTGGGCCGAGTACGTCATGTTTGCCTCTCTCTTGGTGGCTGTGTGCGTCATATTCTCCTTCATGGCACATTTCTACACGTACATGGATCCTGCAGAGATCGAGGCCCAGTTCAGGAAGAAAGCCGGTGACGATGACGAGGATAAAAATGCCAAGTTGCAGAAGTTAGAGGTGGAGATGATGAAGAAAGTTGATGATAAAGATAATAAAGGCAAACAAAGCAAATTATGAACAACAGTCGTTAGGAATGGATTCATATGCAGAGTATGACAGCAACACAAAAGGCATCATGTATAAAGAGTGTGTATGTGTGTGTGCATTTTAAATATTTTATATTGTAATGGCAAAATGACATCATTAGCTAACCAGACCAAAACATATCACTGAATTTGGCAAAACAAATTAATATATTAAAAGGGATATTGGAGATGTGACCCAACAGCTAACATCAATCCACTAATCTATGCATTTTGTTTTTATATGTCTTTTTTTATGAATGTCTTAGTTATGACAAAATAAACAATAAAAACATTTTTAAAGACGTAATTCCTCTGTGTGTTTTTCACAAAACTTTGTTCTCCTGGGATTTTGTTCTCAAACTGCTTTGCAGGTTTATAAAAACATGAATGATAACTTAAAGACCGTGTAAAGTGAATTTCAATATTTTCTTCAATAAACATTATAAATGTCATAATTGTAATCTTGTAAATGAGTAAAAAGTCTCAAAATTGTAGCTCAATTAATTTTGGAGTTATAGATCAAACTTTGTTTAAAGATATGTCTGCTTCAGGATTTTTTTTTCATTCATTCATTCAACCTTTATTTATACAGGCTAGCCTCGTTGAGTCACGGGGACTCATTTACAAGAGGGACCTGTCTCACTCACACCAAACAACCATCCACTCTCACACTCACACCTAGGGTCAATTTAGAGTCACCAATCAGCCTAACAAGCATGTTTTTTGGTCTGTGGGAGGAAACCGGAGTACCCGGAGGAAACCCACGCATGCACGGGGAGAACATGCAAACTCCACCCAGAAAGGCCCCGGACCGGGATTTGAACCGGCAACCTTCTCGCTGAGAGGCAGCAGCTCTACCAGTTGTGCCACCGTGCTGCCCATTTTTAGGCGTGGTTTAAATGTGACCGCGCTTCGTCACATGGTCTAAAGCCCCAACCCCTGCAGCTCCAGCCGTATAAATTTGTTCTTCGCATCGGTGGAGCCATTCACTCGCGAATCGCAGATAGCATCAGATAGCATCAGATAGCAATAGCATAGATATTTTGTTCATTGTTAGCTAGCTAATCAATTATGCCTCGTTCCTGCATCTTCCCTGGATGTCGCAATGGTCAGGGCACCCGCTTGGTGACTTTATTTAATTTATTTTATTTACTTGATCTCTGCTGCTGTCAGCCGCGGACACACAGAGTGGACCTCACATCCCCCGCGCGCAGCCACTGACACACAGAGTGGACACACCGTCCCCCGCACACAGCCACTGACAAACAGAGTGGACACACCGTCCCCGCGCACAGCCACTGACACACAGAGTGGACACACCGTCCCCCGCGCACAGCCACTGACAAACAGAGTGGACACACCGTCCCCGCGCGCAGCCACTGACACACAGAGTGGGCACACCGTCCCTGCGCGCAGCCACTGCCACACAGAGTGGACCTCACGTCCCCCGCGCGCAGCCACTGACAAACAGAGTGGACACATCGTCCCCGCGCGCAGCCACTGACAAACAGAGTGGACCTCACGTCCCCCGCGCACAGCCACTGACAGAGTGAACACACCGTCCCCGCACGCAGCCACTGACAAACAGAGTGGACCGCACAGCCACTGACAAACAGAGTGGACACACCGTCCCCGCACGCAGCCACTGACAAACAGCCTCACGTCCCCCGCGCACAGCCACTGACAAACAGAGTGAACACACCGTCCCCGCACGCAGCCACTGACAAACAGAGTGGACCTCACGTCCCCCGCGCACAGCCACTGACAAACAGAGTGAACACACCGTCCCCGCACGCAGCCACTGACAAACAGAGTGGACCTCACGTCCCCCGCGCACAGCCACTGACAAACAGAGTGGACACACCGTCCCCGCGCGCAGCCACTGACAAACAGAGTGGACACACCGTCCCCTGTTATGTATCTGTGTGATTTCACATTGTGTGCACACATTCTAAGAAAATAAAAAGTTTGACGAATATTTTGCTGACAATTGCTTTTCACTGACCTCTTTGGCTTCCTATATTTTTATCTGGAGGTTCAAATGAGTAGGGCTGGAGAAATCCTATTAGGCTGCCAGCCTTCGCGAGCATCTTCAGGGGGCAGGATACGGGGGCAGTACTGCGTTGAAACCACGCCCACGCGCTGACACGCCCCCAGCGTTTCAGACCAGGGCACAATTATGTTTTTTCATTATTTTTGAGACTTAATTTTATAAGGAAAACAATGTTTTTTTAATCAGTCAGATTTATATGGGTGATTAATAACACATATTTATGCCGTGTGACAAACTCAAAACACACATTTAATTTCACTTTACACGGTCTTTAATAAATTATTATAAACATATCAAACCAATACCTTCTGATTTAGCTAACAAAACGTACAGTCAGATTGTGCTTGCAGCTTTTTTACTGAGGCGGCTTTAAATCAGATTTTGTATAACTACAATGCAGTTGTAATTAGTCAAAATTAGTTTCACAGTTACCTGCAAAGTGTTTTTCGGACTATAAGGTGCACCAGATTGCAAGGTGCATTAAACGAAACAAGTTAATTTTGACAGATTTTTGAGCACTGTGTACACCACATTAAATCGTTTCAAGGCCAGTAAGCACAACCAGAAATAATACATAAAGTGCACTGGATTATAAGGTTCACTGTCAATTTTTGAAAAAAATTCAAGGATTTTAAGTGCGCCTTATAGTCTGAAAAATACGGTACTTGTAAATGCATATACGGTACTTGTAAATGGGCAGCACGGTGGCACAACTGGTAGAGCTGCTGCCTCTCAGCGAGCAGGTCCCCGGTTCAAATCCCGGTCCGGGGGCCTTTCTGGGTGGAGTTTGCATGTTCTCTCCGTGCATGCGTGGGTTTTCTCCGGGTGCTCCGGTTTCCTCCCACAGTCCAAAAACATGCATGTTAGGCTGATTGGTAACTCTAAATTGACCCTAGGTGTGAGTGAGACAGGTCCCTCTTGTAAATGAGTCCCTGGGGCTCAACGAGGCTAGCCTGTATAAATAAAGGCTGAATGAATGAATGAATGAATTCATGCAAGCAATGATATGAAATGTGGCTCATTTATCCAGAAGCATAACACTTGAGCTATCCAAAAGTTTGTTGCAGACGGATTTCTGAAATATTCTTTAGAATAAAGGAATTGAATTATGTATACAGGTAGTCCTCGACTTACGACGGAGATCCGTTCCTGCGCGGCGACGTAAACCGAATTTTGACGTAAGTCGAAATAAACGTACATCTGCACCATGTACATGTACAGTACTGTATTACCAAGCACTTAGCCTATCCTAACACAGTACCCTACATAATTATCAAAAAACACATACATTTGGGAGCCATTATGAAGGGAAAAAAGAGTTATGGCCTACTTCCGCCGTCCATCGGCCGTATTCTCCATTTGTTTAAGATGTAAAACCGCCGTCCAGCTCGGTCCATCCTCCGTATTCTCTATTCGTTTACAACGTAAAACCGCGTTCACAGTACAGTTTTGTTTTGTTTTTTGAATGTCCAGAGGACCAGACTTAGCTTTTTTAGAGAGTACAGTGGAGCATTCCTCTGCCGCTACGTTTACCGTATTTTCCGGAATATAGGTTGCACCGGAATATAGGTCGCATTGCCCAATTATTGCCAAAAAGTTGGAAAAATCCTAGCCTGGCCCTCGCCTTCCTGCACAGCTCCGCTCAATTCTCATTTCCCTTCACTGCTCTGTCTGGGACTTCTCCCATAGACAACGATTTCTCCGGCTGATTTTTGACCGGACCAATCAGAGAACAGAAGGGGCGGAGCTTTTGGCCCCTAACCCACGCCCCCACCTGTCCCAGCGCGCAGCCAGCGAGCATCCGCATGTTCTCATTCAAAGCGATGCAAAGCGATGCAGGACTGTTTTATATGTGACACAAATGTATTAAATTCCCCTTCTTAATCCCTTATCTGGAGTTTTCTTTTGTTTTTTTTGGCCAAAAGTCAAGTGATCGCTCCCTCCTTCTCCTCCTCCTCTCCCTCCGCTATGAGGAAATGCCTCAGGTTGTCACGAGAGAATTAAACTAGGGTTTTACGTTGCTGCCCGAGTCCCTCCAAATTTTCTGGTCTTCTGGTGTGCTGGACCAGCGATCCATGGTTTTATTTATTTTTTTAGAAAGTTTTATTAGCATATAAACACAGAATATGCAGCGGCAGGCTGCAGCGAGAGAAAATGCAGCTGGAGGCGGAGCAGATGTCAAGTTCAACAGACCACGGGGGAGCAGCCATATATGGCTCTGAGGGGGAGGGAGCAGAATGCTTTTCCCTGTTCAAAATTTTTCTAAGATCCAATAGTTTTGTTCCTTAGCAGAGGCCACGCCTCCAGCAAGAATCGGTTCTCTATGGAGAAAGTCCAGACCCTAGTACGAAGTGAAGTGAAGGACACAAGTGTCTGGTTTTAACCAGGCTAGAAAAATCCATATACGGGTCGCACCTGAATATAGGTCACACCTACGTCACCGCCGACGTAACGCGTCATCCACCGCTGACGTGACGCGTCACCGCTGAGACAACCCGGAAATGTGGACCGTGTTTAGCTCTGCTGCAAATGTCTGCCACAGGAGCGCACAGCAAGGCTTTTAAGAAGATTAACACTTAAAAACAATTATTTGTTTGATAAAAATTATAGCAAATATGTGTCTGAGCTGAACTTTTCCTTATAAATGAACGTAATTGTGAAATGAGCTGGATTTAACAATTTGTTTCGCCGAAAGTGATAAAAAGCCATAAATAGGTCGCACCTAAATATAGGTCGCAGGGCATGCAAAAATGATAAAAAGCCGCGACCTATATTCCGGAAAATACGGTACTACGTAAAACCGGAAACTGCATATATATACTGTACTTTAAAAAAAAAAAATAATTATGGGAGATGCGCCGTAACCACGAAACGTCGTAACTCGAGACCGTCGTAACCCGAGGATTACCTGTACTGTACTGGGACCATCTACAGTACTTTACATAATAAAGGTAAAACTGCATTTTGAGCCTTTTTAAGAATATGCAGATGTTCAAACAATTATTTTTTTCTTGTATAAACCTAGCAGTAGATTGTGAAACATTTTTGTTCAATTCAGATCTTTTTTAATTAAATTTTAACTTGGAAAGATTACTGTACTGTATATTACTGATGTCTAAATGAGTAATTAAGGCAATGCGGATTGATTATATGATACAACTTCTTACCATAAAGGCTTTGGTGACGTTTTATCTCTCTCTCCTGATTGGTCCAAAAGAAGAAGAAGAAAAAAATGAGATTACATTAACCAAGATGGCTCCGGGAGACGGAGGGAAAATGATGTCGGAGTAGAACAAGAAGCGACACAACAGCAGCGTGCGTTTACCCCTCGTTTGCAGCTGATTTGACCCGGACCTCTGTCTTATCACCGGGGAAGCGACGGGGCCGCGCCGAGAGCCTCCGGAGTTTCCGTTACTCTGCTACATGCTAACAGGCGGCTAACATTAGCCTTCAAGTGCGGAAGGAGAGTTGGGAGAAGACTCCAACGTAGAAGAAGACGAGTCGAGTGGGTCCAGAATACAGTAAATAAGTAACGTTTGGACACTTTAAACAGCCTTACAGAGTTAACTGTATTCAAGGTGGGTGTCTGGAAAGAGTCGTTATCTGATAAGGAAAGCTGGACAGGCGTCATCTTTGCTTATTGACGCCATGGCTCACTCCCCTATTCAGACTGGACTACCGGGGATCCAGGTAACCAACATTAATACGTTTTCTCTTTTATTTTTTTAAAGATATGTAATTTAAAATTTGCATGAAATCCACTTTTTCACAATACATTTGTTTTTTGTGCCTTCCACAATTACTTCACCTGTCTGAACAAACTATGGCTTGTTTATTTCTGCCTTTTTTCCTGTTTCTCTATGTTTAGTTTTTATTGTTGAATAGCATAATAGTGAGAGGTGCTCAACTGTTTCTGTGCTGTTCTTCTTTTTTATTTTTACATTTACCGGTATGTTTTGAATTCAGGTGAAAAGCACAAAACAGCACAGCATAAATGGCCACATTTCAGATTAAATGCACTTTTGTTAAAAAAGCTCACTCAGGGAATACATGTATGTTGGATGTGCAGCAGCATAGTTGCAATTATTGCAGCATATACAACTAGCTTACAATTATGTAATAAAACCATCAGAATATTGTGAAACAAGAAATGCTTATTGGGTTTTTATTATATGCACATTAATTGTGTTCATAGTCATTACAGTTCATTAGTTATAAATGTTTTTTTCTAGCATTTATACCATTTACTGGTACCCGTTACATTGGCTCCCTGTCAAATTCAAAACAGAATTCAAAGTCTTACTTCTAACCTACAAAGCCCTCAACAACCTAGCTCCATATTACAGTATATTAAATATCTTATTGTTCCATTTTCCTAACAGAGCACTTCGCTCTCAGACTGCAAGCTTACTTGTGGTTCCTAGAGTTTCCAAAATCAGAATTGGAGGAAGATCTTTCAGTTATCAATCAATCATCAATCAATCAATCAAGCAATTTATTCATTTCAAAATTTAAAAACACAAGAATACTGTTTACAAAAAACACAATATAAAATCAAAAATACATGAAATGAAAGGAGGCAGAAGAAGAAAAAAATCTTGTCGTATCTGCCCCTTCTTCAACAAAATTAATTTGTACAATCAATTCAAACAGCAATCACAAAAAATAAGATAATAAATGATGTCTCACATAATACCATATATAGTAGTTTGTACAAGATCTAATTTATGAATATTTGTTCAAAATTTTTATTTTAATCATTTTCTTAAATATAGGTATTGATTTTGCAATTTTAATATCAGGTTCCAAACCATTCCACAGTCTTATTCCTTGTATTAAAGTAGACCTACTCTTTAAACTGGTTCTGTGTTGTGGCATAACAAAAAGATCTGTTCCCTTGAGATTATAAGTACAGTACTAGTCCTTTTTACAAAAAGCATTTGGATATTTAAGGGTAAATTTATTCATCAGTTTTTTATCAGTTCTCAGGCTCCTCTCTTGTGGAACCAACTTCCAGTTTCAGTCCATGAGGCTGACACATTGTCCAGTTTTAAAACTAGACTTAAGGCTTTCTTTTTTGGTAAATCATGTAGTTAGGGTTGACTTGTTATGCTGCCATAGACTTACGCCAAAATTACACTACATGCGTTACGGCTCCGCCCCGCTCCGGTCCGACCTCCGCAGCAAATACGCACCCATTATAATCAATGACAGAATTACACTGGCTCCGCACGGCGGCAGCGAGCTGCGGAGAGCGGACGGCAGTCCGTCAAAATTAGAAATTTTTCTATTTCTGCCGGACGCCGGAGCTGTGCGGAGGCACCAACAGGAAAAGGAACGAGCACAACTTCCGTATTTACAAAATAAAATCACCACGGGCGGACTAATCCTAGCTCTATACGGATTTATTTGTACAAAAATGCTGTCAAACTATCATTTATGACTACGCCTACAAACGCAATACAATAAATAAATAAATAAATAAAGTATTTTATTCTGAAAATGTAATACATCACTTCCTGTTGCTCAAACCATGTCCTGTCGCTCATTTACGAGAGAAGATCAAGGCAGCAGTCTCTACTGTTGTTCTCCTTCTTCCACCGAATGAATTGTTTTGTTCTGACTTACTTATTTATCACTTGATTTATCGTGCGATCCCGCAAATCCCGCGCATGCGTCTAGGAGCGGCGCATGCAGGCGGACCTGAGCTGAGCGGAGGTAGTGGAAACTGGAGTTTGAGATGCTCAGCTGCGACCTGCGGAGCGGAGCGGACCGCATGTAGTGTATTTTTGGCGTTAGACTACTAGAAGACAAATTAACCTCATTTCTTAAAATGTATAGTTACAAATGAATAGTTTTCATTTGAAATTATTTATTTCTTGACCTATTTGATTCTTGACCTGCCATTGTGTATCTATTCCTCCTTCTTGTTCATCTCAAACCCAGCCGGTCGAAGCAGATGGTTGCTTGTCCTGAGCCTGGTTCTGCTAAAGCTTTCTTCCTCATGAGGGAGTTTTTCCTTTCCACTGTCGCCTTCATTCTAGCTCAAGATGAGAGTTCTGTGATGGAGTTAAATTCAAAGCAGTCTGCTCCTCACATAAATAATAAATTATTATTTTTATATATGAATGTTTCTGTTCAGTGCCCTTGGCGCTATATAAATAAATTGAATTGAATTTACACTGACACAATTTTCCAAATCCCAGGTTTTCATTTAGAAATATTTAAATTTGAAGCCAAAAATAGCCACACAAACCTCAAAATATTTCATTTGCAATATAATTAAAGCACAACTAGCAGTCACTTTCCAAGTTCCAGGTCTCTCTTGTAAATGAGTCCTCGAGGCTCAATGGGATTAACCTGCCTAAATAAAGGTTGAATGAACTTAATTTTTTTTTCTGTAATCAGTGTTTGGATATTTGTTTTAGTAACAAAAAAGCTATGAAGCATCTGTTCTTATTTGCACATTATTTCTCATCAACACTTAAAAATCTAAAGAATCTCTAGTTATTGTTGTAGTAAAGGTGTCATAAACCTGCTGACTGTGGATGTGGCAGGTCTATTCCCATCATGTGTGGTCTGTGGTCACTGTGCTGACATTTTAAATTTCACCTGGATGACTGATCACGCCAGTGTTATGACAGGATTTCGGTTTTGTTGTTTCTAATCTGCGTATTTCTGCACAGCTCTCTTTGATGTAAAGCCCCTTAGCTCGCCAGCAAGTTCAACAATCCCCTCTGCCAGGTTTTCAAAGTGGAGCTGCTCATCTCGCTTTCCTTGTAGCTTGTGCATTAGCACTTTTACAGGAAACGTGCTCCCATGGGTGGGGAGTGTAAAGCAATTTCTTGTGTACTCCAATTTATCATTGTCTTTTTGGCTGTTACCTGGTCAGTTAAAAATCTGGCTTAATTGCATAAAACCTTTTTTATTTAAATAAAGCTACTAAAGAATATATTTCTTGAATGTATTCCTCATTGGATTGTTCATACATCAACTACTTTGATGATGAAATGCATTTTTCTAAATGATTTCTTCCATTTTACTGGTCAATTTAGAAGCTAATACGCCCTCCACAGTTCTCCATGGGGAAACAGGCCATTTAGCTCGGTCAATAATTTAGGATGTACCGGTAGTCAATCAGTTTGTAGTGGAGGCTATTAAGCCACATATGACTATGTTATGATATTGTATGATTTTACCATTGCTATCATTATAAATATTAAACAATACGTTAGTAGTGTTTTTCAGAAATGTCTTATCAGAATTGCCAAGCTCATGCTCTTATCAATATTGCAACTAAATAAATGTTATTGTAGTGAGTTTTACTAAATCTACAGTTGTTTTTTAAAATTCCTCACACATTCAACACATGACAGCTGTCATCCAGATGGCAGGTGAGGTATTTAAGTTATACAAAGTTGAGCGACTTTACCAAGTTGTGAGAAAGTGACACATGAAGTGAAGGAGACAAATTTAGCAGCATTAAGGTGCAGTGTTGCCCCACACAGTGCATTTCCATTTTGTTCTTAATGATAATGTCACCTGCTGAAAACAGTTTCAAACATATTTGTAGACAGATGTTTTTTCTTTATTCAAACAAGTGTAATCATCCTTGTAATCATTTTAAACTGTTTTATTTGTGATATGTTAATGTTCATCAGTTTTCAAGCTTCCTAAATTACGTACTTCTCTCTCTTTCTCTTTTTATTACCTAGAATTTCAAAGCTGACCCGGAGGAACTGTTCACCAAGTTGGAGAGGATAGGGAAAGGTTCATTTGGAGAAGTGTTTAAAGGCATCGACAATCGGACTCAGAAAGTTGTGGCCATTAAGATTATTGATTTGGAGGAGGCAGAGGATGAAATAGAAGACATTCAACAGGAAATCACAGTACTAAGCCAGTGCGACAGTCCCTTCATCACCAAATATTTTGGTTCCTACCTAAAGGTAAGCTTTTCTGTCAGAGAGATCCATTTAATAGCTTTGTGTTAGTTTATGTTTGGCATAATGGAAATGATAATAGTGTTCCTGCAAGCATGAAAAAACAATATTGGTCAATAAATAATTGAAATGGGTAATGGCGTAAATATTGCCTGTGAAAAAAGCGCTTTGAGGTTGTAGTGAACCTTTTGGGCTGTTAATGGTGAAGTTTTATAAGTGCTGAAACATCTGGACATTGGGCCTCATGCACAAACCGTTCGTACGCACAGATTTGTGCGTATACTGTGCGTGCGAGTGATTTGGGATCATTTGTGGCATCCAACAATGTTTTCGTATCCTAGGATTTTTTTCAGATACGAACAGAATTTACGTGTGGTCCAGACCTGTCGTATATTTTAGGAGCGTCAGTCTGCTGTCATCCAGACTGCCTTTTCTCCACTAATAACTTTATATTTCGTTATTTAGAAAATATTTCGAGTTTAAACAATTAAATGCAACCACACATATTGGTTTAATTAAAGCGGCTTCAACACCCCCCCACGTCCACCACCTTGCGCGACCCGCGCGCGGCCCCCGCCCCACTCATGTCGACCACCCGGTGTGCCACGCAACGCGCCCCCACTCATGTCGACCACCCGGTGTGCCACGCAACGCGCCCCCACTCATGTCGACCACCCGGTGTGCCACGCAACGCGCCCCCACTCATGTCGACCACCCGGTGTGCCACGCAACGCGCCCCCACTCATGTCGACCACCCGGTGTGCCACGCAACGCGCCCCCACTCATGTCGACCACCCGGTGTGCCACGCAACGCGCCCCCACTCATGTCGACCACCCGGTGTGCCACGCAACGCGCCCCCACTCATGTCGACCACCCGGTGTGCCACGCAACGCGCCACGCGCCTCTGTCGGCACACACACACACACACACACACACACACACACACACAGCGCTGCTGCAGAGACAGGGGAGAAGAAAGGCGAAAGTTGCTTCATGTCATTTTTAATAGGGATGCACCGATACCAGATTTTTGAAAACCGAGTACAAGTAGAAGTACTTACATTAAAGTACTTGCCGATACCAAGTACCGATACAAGTACTAATTAATATTTTTAAAAATCATTCTAATTAACTTAAACTGTTTATTTTCATTAGACACTTCAAACATAAATAAACAAAGTACATTACTATTGGTAATCTGTAAAGTATGTCCAAACTTGTACAAAAAAATAAAATGTTTTACATTTGAACTCTTACATAGTCAATGAAATGAAATGAAACTGGTATCGGGTCCTGTAGTATCGGAGCCCTTTTATGAGTACAAGTACGAGTAAACGCACATGGTATCGGACCGATACCCGATACTGGTATCGGTATCGGTGCATCCCTAATTTTTAATATGAACTGCCTGTTGACTGTGGGCGCTCACTGATGTCATCTGTATTCTGTGTGGGTCTGCGCTCAGATCCGGGGCTGACACTATGATCAAAGGCGAGTCCATTTTAATTCGCCAAACGCGTTTGTGTGTTTTCTGACGCATAAAAGCCGGAATGAATGGACACTTCCTGCTCGCGGTGGCAGGAAACTATATCCTTATATGGTGTTTTGAGGGGTGGGAATTATGTAAATAACCTCCCGCGTGCACGAGCAGGTGAATAGAACAGGTGGAATTCATCATTATTTACACAGCTCATATACACACATTTCCTGACGATAGAAGACTGTGTTGGATCTGACGTGGCATGTTCGTACGAACGCTTCGTACGAACAAAAGTAGGAGGAAGTTAGGATAAGAATACGAACATTTTTGTGCATGAGGGCCATTGTGTTCGTTAGGTCTGCACTTCAGCAGCAGCAAGAACTTCATGAATGTAGTGACAGCACCTGATGTTACCATTAAATTATCAGTGTTCATATTAGTTCTGGGAAAAACAAAATCTTTATACTTGCAGCTAAGTACTGTACAAACTGATTTAAAAAATCATTTTAAAACTCTTAAATATATTTAAAGGCTGAGAGTCAGTCAGTGTAGCAATTATTTAGATTTAGTGCAACTAAAACAAGAAAAGGTTTAGTCACCTGTAGCCTGTTCACATGATGGTTGTGTGATACAACTGCAACTACAATTATTTTTGAAAAGGCTTTTGGTTGTTTACAAATGAACCGATCATTCTAGCCAAGTCCTGCAACAATTTGTGCTTACAAACTTAAAGCTGGGGTATGTAGTTTATTTTTTAAACATATTTCTTCACTCTGCCCTTATCTCCTGATCAGTGTTGGGAACATTACTTAAAAAAAGTAATTAATTATAGTTACTAGTTACTTCTTCCAAATAGTAACTGAGTTAGTAACTGAATTACTCCCCTATTAAAGTAATTAGTTACCAGGGAAAGTAACTATTGTTTGTTCGGTTGGTTTAAGTTTAGATATAACTACAAATTTAAAGTAGAATTGCAAAGACCGGTACTTAACACCAAACTTTTAATACTTACTGCACCTCAACAGAACATGACTGGTTGACATACTATACTTCAAGTGTTTTCTTCATTACAAAATACAGTTTAACAAAATAATATAACAATTGTGTTTTAAGCTCTATGTACACACTGTACTGTTCAAGTGTTTTCTTATAAATAAAAGTAAACATTTAAAACAAGTGCTTTAACTCTGTAGTGTAAAATAAAATCAAACCCTCACACAACTGGTTCTTCAAGTATTTTCTTAAAAACAAAAGAACCGTTTTAACAATATGAAGTACTTTTAAAACAGTACTGAAAATCTGAATTACCTGCAGTTGTGAGAGATGCTTCATCAGATCAGATTACGACGGACGTACACTTCGCTCCCGGACATAATGTACACTTCACATGCACGTTCTTGCCTTTTACCTCAAGGAGAGTAAAGTAGTTTCTGTATTTCCAATTTGAAAACGCCAACTTTTCCTCCAGACTCGCCATTGCTTCCGGACTCTGCAGATTTGAAGCTGCAGCAGCGTGTGTGAGCTGACCTCACCCTCTGATTGGCTGACCTCTAACTGACACTCTAACTTAGCCAATCAGCATCATCCTTATTGTTTCGCCCCTCCCTCCCCTCTGCTCTGCTACCTCCTACCCTCCCTCCCCTCCTCCCCTCCTCCCCGCTGCTCCCTCCTCTGCCTCACCAAGGAAAAAAGTAAACAAACAGCCAGCGCGCGGAAGAGAAAGTACCGCACCCCCATTTAGTGGAAGTAACGGTAACGGCGTTGTAACGATGGACTTAGTAACTACCGTAAACACCGGTGTATAATACGCTCTGGTGTATAATACGCTTTGGCCAATATTTGGAAATAAATCAGAAAAATCGGTAGATAATACGCTTCGGTGTATAATACGCGCTGCCGTGACAGTTTTTTTATGGCCACTAGATGGCGCCAGGATACGCCTCCAGGTACAGTCTGCAGGTAAACAGACTACTGGGTGCATTAGCGCCCATAGCGGCCGAAACTGGTACTGCACCATTTTTAGGCCAAAATGAAAAAACAGCGAATCAGAGCCAAAAATGGGTCTAAAAATATGGGAAAAAATCTGTAGATAACACGCTTCGGTGTATAATACGCAGGACATTCAAATGAGCAATAAAAGTGCGTATTATACACCGGTGTTTACGGTACTTAGATTACCCGTTAATGAAAAAAATAACTCCGTTTGTAACGCCGTTTATTTGTAACTCCGTTATTCCCATCACTGCTCCTGATACATCTTTGACATGTAATCTCTCAAAAAAACTATAGTCCTCTGGCGTCTCCCGGTGGTAATAAAAGCATTTATAAAAAGCCAAGAGCGCCCCGCGGTTAACCAGCCAATAAAAACAGAGTTTACTACCAGCCAATAAAAACAGAGCTTCTTACTTTTCACCCCCTAACCCACGCCCCCGCCTGTCAGCCTGCAGCGAGCCCCGCAGCGAGCCTGCAGCGGCCGCGCAGGTTCTTGTTGAAATAATTTCAAAGCGATGCAAAACTGTTTTGTATGTGACACAAATGTATTAAATATCCCTTCTTCATCCCTGCTCTGAACTTTTATTTTGTTTTTTTTGCCAAAAGTCAAGTGATCGCTTCTTCCCCTCCAGACCTGCACTGACAGAAATGAGGAAGTGGATCAATTTGTCACGAGCGAATTAAATCATGTCCAACGTGGCTGTGTGAAGCTCTGCAGGTTTCAGGGTGTTTTTGTTTTGCTGGACCAGTGGTCCATGTTTTTATTTTATTTTTAGAAGGTTTTATTAACACATAATCACAGAACTTTGCAGCGCTGAAACGGGACATGTAGAGGAGGCGGAGCATTCCAGGCTGCAGCGCGAGTGAGGTGGAGCTGAGTCATATATGGCTCTGAGTGAGGAGGGACCAGAAACGTGTCTCTGTTCAAAATGTTTCTAAGTGCCAGCGTGTTAAAAAGCTGCATACTGAACCTTTAAAGTCAGCACCACAAAAGCAGCAACGTAATACATAGTTCCCACACACGTGCGAGTATTGCGCAATACCGGGTTTTTCGCCACCCCTATAGGAAGAAATGGCGGACAAACAGACTCAGCTACCACAGCTAAATACATTACTAGCTTCACCAAGGCACAAGAGCAAAATGGCAGTGGTCAGAGTTGAATGTGTTGGAGAAAGAAATCATGGCAGACGAAGCTTGTCACCAAGAAGTTACTCTGATATCATTAATTATTTAATTACTACGAGGAGTGCACACCGGCTTCACAGCGCAGTGCTTCACAGCTTTAAATCCAAAAAAGATGTGTAAACTGTCTCAATCATATCTAACCAGCTAAATAAAGGTTTAACTAAAATAACACACAGCCAAAAAAAGTCCAGGCTCAACACGGACCAGGACCAGCACTTTGAGTGTTACCGTGTTGGAAGTTAGCATGTCGCGTTAGCATCCTGAGCGGAGGGTCTGTTGCACGGAGGCTCGCGGCGAGCTCAGGTAGCTTGGACGGCGTGGATCCGTCGCGGCCACGGGGGCACGTCCCATGGGACCGACGCGTCGCCCGCACGACTTGGCTCCCGTCCTCCTTCCCCCACTGGGCCGGTCCACTGGGCCGGTCTCCAGTGGACCGGCCCAGTGGACCGGCGGGGAGATGAGGAGGCCGTTGTCGCATTAGCGACATGCTAAGCTAGCCACAGCAGTAGACGGTGATAAATCATAAAAATAAATAAAAAACAGCTCCAACACACAGACAGTTGTACTCTAACATTGTTCTGACATTGTTTCACAAAATGATTTATGTAGAATATTTTGTTTACCGGCCAAAAGCACGACGTCTTCCAGAGCAGTTCCGAGCTGACTCAGAGAGAGGATAAAGCTGTGAGCTTCTCCGATGAGATAAATCCTTCACGTTTACTTTTTTTTTGGATTAAGTGAAACCTGCGCGTTGCCCAAACGTCTACCCGACTGGAACACCCACTGACCCAACACGAAGTAACCATTGCAATTAATTAGAAATTAACAAAAAAAACAACGTGAAAAATACACATCCAGTAGACTGCGCTGAAACTGCAGGTCCGCCTCCACATACCCGGAAATTACACAGATGTGACGTCACATGGGAACTATGTATAGTGATGCCATTTATTACAAACGATCTCTGCGTGCTCCACCCCCTTGTTTATTCATACTCATCAACTCCGCACTATGACTACCACTGCTGCCTTTTTAAAGACATACATTAGTCCCTCGTTTATCACTGGGGATCCATACCCTGAAGCCCCGTGATAAGTGAAAAACTGTGAAGTAGGAATAGTACCGGTAGTACAAATAGTAAGTAGTTTATTTATTTATTTAGTAAGTAGTTTATATATACTGTACCTATAAATAAAGGTGTTTTAAACCCTTCCCACACTCTTGCAATATGCACAGCATGTCATGATTTCAGATCTCTGCCTCTGGCTGCACTCTCGGCCACGCCCACTTCTCTCTGAACTGAGATCAGCTGATTACCTGCAGCCATTATATTATCACGTCCCACGGACGTGATAATGTAATTTATTTTACATTTTTAAATATCCATGCCGATAGTGTGCTTCATCCATCAATCAGCCAATTGTGTCTCATATCCAATCTTTCTTTGAAAAACCGCAATAGAGCGAGTCCACGAAAAACGAACTGCGAAGTAGAAAGGGACTACTGTACAATGTCAACTGCCTTGGCAGGGTGCTCATGTCTTGGTGGATTTTTGTCTGGGGGGCGGCATGTTGGGGGGACAACAATTTCGGTAGGCAGGGATCTTGGCAGGGCAGTGCGCCCTCCTTAATGACGGTAGGGGAAACACGGCAGCTGATATTTCTCTGAATGCAGAGGCGGGACGAAGGCGTTTCAGGCCTGGCTTTAAAGTGTTATGTAATGGAGGCTTGGTTGACTAGAGGTTGAAAACATTTTTTTAGTAGCCATGATACATTTTGGAAATGTGTTTTTTGTGCTACATGTGATGATGTGTACAGTGAGTCACAAAGCATTATATTTAAGTGGAAAAATGGTCTTTTACCTACATTATATGAACCATTTAGGGGTTGAATAATTTTTAGCCTGAGTGTTTTGAGTCAGAGAGAGTCAGAGAGTCTTTATTGTCATTTGCACCGCATGTGGTACATGAGATGAAAACGAGATTATGTACACGAGGTCCCAGTTACATCCAACAACAATGAAAGAGAAAAACAGTAATAACATCTAGAACTAACTAAGAAAAACATCAACTAGTAATACACTAAGCCTAATATAGTGGGAATAAACAGCAGCACGAACATGAGTTTGTATGAGCAGATGGTCACAGATGAATACAGCAACAAGAAAACAGATCAGCATCAGCATGATGTGATATTTTGCAGTGTTTATTTTTTATTTTATTTTTATTTATTCATGAGTCTAACAGCCTCAGGGTAGAAGCTGTTCCTCAGTCTAGTGGTTCTACATTTGATGCTCCTCAACCTCCGTCCTGAGGGGAGTGGGGCAAAGAGTGAGTGTGCTGGGTGAGTGAGGTCTTTCATGATGCAGGTGGCTCTTTTCCTGCATCTGGAGGTGTAAATGTCTGTGATGGTGGGGAGACTGACTCCAACAGACTTCTGTGCAGCCTTCACCACTCTCTGTAGAGCTTTCCTCTCTTCAACTGTGCAGCCTCCATGCCACACGTTGATGCTGGAGCACAGGATGCTCTCCACTGCACACCTGTAGAAGGAGGTGAGGACTGGGCTGCTCAGACCAGCTCGTCTCAGCCGTCTGAGGAAGTAGAGTCTCTGATGACCTTTCTTGATCAGGCTGGTGGTGTTGTTGCTCCAGCTGAGGTTATCATTCATGTGTACACCCAAGTATTTGTAGCTGGAGACCACTTCCACTGCAGACCCACCTATTTTCAGTGGGGCATGGGTGTGTTTGTTCCTTCTGAAGTCCACAATCATCTCCTTTGTCTTCTTCACATTCATGTGAAGATTGTTCTCTTTGCACCAGCTCTCCAGGTGTTCCACCTCCTGTCTGTAGCTGGACTCATCATTGTTTGTAATGCATCCCACCACCGCTGTATCATCTGCAAACTTAACAATATGACAGCCTGGAAGTGTGGCTGTACAATCATATGTGAGCAGAGTGAACAGAAGGGGGCTCAGCACACATCCCTGAGGAGAGCCAGTGCTGAGGGTTATGGTGGAGGAGGAGAAGTTGTGGATCTTCACGGACTGTGGTCTGTCTGTTAAGAAGTCTAGTATCCAGTTACAAATAGAGGGGCTTAGTCCAAGTGTAGATAGTTTGTCTATCAGAGTTTGGGGGATCATGGTGTTGAAGGCAGATGTGAAGTCCACAAAGAGCAGACGCACGTATGAGTCCTTCTGATCCAGGTGGGTGAGAGCAGTGTGGACCACGGAAGAAATGGCGTCCTCTGTTGATCGGTTCTCACGGTATGCGTATTGATGAGGGTCCTCGTTGATGTTGACGGTTGCCTTGATGTGGGACATGACCAGTTTCTCAAAACATTTAGCGACTATCGGGGTGAGGGCCACCGGTCTATAGTCATTCAGACCAGTCACTGTGGAGCTCTTTGGGACTGGGATGATGGTCGCGGTCTTCAGGCAGGTGGGAACTGACTCCAGTGCAAGTGAGGTGGTGAAGATGTCAGCCAGCACCTCACAGAGCTGGTCCGCACATTCCTTCAGAACTTTCCCTGGGATGTTGTCTGGTCCGGTTGCTTTATGAGGATTAATCTTTCTGAGACTGCCTCTCACTTCTGCTGCGGACACCCTGAGATGCTCTTCATCTGGTGATGAGGTGAGTCTGGTGCTAGCAGGTCTGTTTGGATCATCAAAACGTGCATAAAACTTATTGAGGGCATCAGGCAGAGATGGGTCCCTGGGGCATTGTTTGTTTTTGCCTTTGTAATCTGTTATGCATTTAATACCCTTCCACATGCTCCGTGGGTCTTGTGAGGTGAACTGTCCCTCGATCCTCTGTGCATACGTGGCCTTGGCCTTCTTAATGCCATCCTTCAGTTCATTCCTGCTTTTCCTCAGCTCCACTTTATCTCCTGACTTGAATGCAGTGTCTCTGGCTGCTAACAAGGCGTGAACTTCTCTATTTAACCAGGGTTTCCGGTTTGGGTAGGATTTCACATATTTTTTTATGGATACATTCTCAGAGCATGTACTGATGTAACCCAGGACTGAGGAAGCGTACAGATCCATGTCCACTGAACTTCCATCAGTAGCTGCTTCCCTGAAAACAGACCAGTTTGTCCTCTCAAAACAGTCTCTCAACAAGGGGGAACTATCTTGAGGCCAGATTGTTATTTGTCTTTGTTCCGGCTTGGACCGCCTGAGTGGGGGGAGTTCTCTTGGCGCCAGGATCAGAGACTCGTGGTCTGAAGATCCGAGCGCTGGGCGTGTCTTCGCCGTGTATGCCCCCTTTACATTTGTGAAGACTTGGTCGAGCGTTTTATCTCCTCTCGTTGCTGTGAAGACATTCTTATTGAAGGCTGGGAGGGACATCTGAAGATCAACGTGATTTACGTCCCCGCAAACAATGAAAAGCCCCTCAGGATATTTACACTGCAGCGAGGTGAGTAAGTCATGAATCTCTCCCTGGGCGTCATTAGCATTAGCATCAGGGGCTATGTAAATAACGCTGATTATGATCACTGAATAGTCACGTGGCATATAATGCGGGCGACACCTAACTGTGATCAACTCCACGGCAGCTGAACAAGCTCTTTTTATCACAGCACAGTTCGTGCACCAATCTTTGTGTACGTAAATACAAACACCGCCACCTCGCGTTTTCCCCGTAGTCTCGATGCACCGGTCCGTTCTGAAGAAGAGCCGGTCGTCCAGCTCGTAAACTGAGTCTGGAGTGTCCTCAGAAATCCATGTTTCCGTAAGACAAAGCACAGAACATCTTCTCATCTCCTCCGACGTGGTTACCCTCAAACGAAGTAGATCCATCTTGTTGTCGAGCGAGCGAACGTTAGACAGGAAAAGAGCCGGCATCGGGGGTTTACCGGTTTTAGCGTCTTTCCGCATTCTCGTCATAATTCCTGCACGACAACCCCGCTTCTTTTCACGAGAGCACCGCTTCCTTTTCTTTCCCCTGGAGCGCATCTGTTTCCAGAAGGACGTTTTGACTCTTAACTACGGTAATCAAACCATATGGGTGTGAGCATTCTGAAAATCAAACAATCAACTCAAATTGTTTTTCCCTGCGTTTTCTGTGTTGCCACATGTCTAGACCATATACGGACATAAACAATGCAGCCTCTTTCTGTGGGTATTGTGTGATGGCATGGAAGTATTTATTTCATGTTTTTCGTAAAGGTCAGAATGCAGGTCAGTAGCAGACATGAATGGTGACAGATGGGAATAGTGTTACCTCTAATATAATCTGGTGTTTGGAGGGAACACTGCTGCAAGAACTGTAGTAGAAAAATATAATTATTTTGTTACTAATTGACCAAGTGTCCTGCAAATTCTGAATGGCCCTAAAATAAGTGCCTGTTTTATTTAAAAAATATACATTATTGCAGCGTTTTAGACTACCGGTAAGTGGCTTTTGTTTTACTTGTTTTTTTAATTAATACTTTTTTTAGTGCTGAATTGAAAGTAAGGATAATTTTTTTTAATTAAATGGGTTAATATTAAAAATGTCATTCTCCTGAGGCATTGTCTCCCACACACTGTGTGGTTTCTTTCTGGGTAACAAACCATATGCTTATGAAAGTTTTATGGTAAACAACTGTTTGTCTATGTATTATATTCATGTTTTTTTCTTGAGCAATATAATTGTCTGTGTGGCCCCAACTCTGAAGTGCAACGAGAACATGACGCATGAACTCTGCAGGAACAAATGCACCAGTTTAGTACAGTATTTCTGCCTGCAGCGTTTTAAAGAATGAATCAACTTATCAGTCTGTAGAACAGACTAAAATTACCATTAAATTTGGAATAACCATTTTGAAAATGAAAGCTGCAATTTGCTACATTTATAAACATTATAAAAACAATAAAGTACAAATCTTTGATATCAGATATAATGCATTTAGACTATTTGCAGCCAAACTGTACATTTATTTTAAATGAGAATTGATATGAAACATTTAGTGCCTGCTGGAAAAATTTAAGACATGAATGTAAATTGTTTTATCACCAACTCATTTACAATCTAAAAAGTTTGTTCTGTCAGCTTAAGCCGCAATTCCTAATTCTGATGTTTCTAAAATATTCCCTTTGGTTCTGCTGCTACTAGTGGAAAAAAAAGCTGAAAAGGTCTTGGTACCTACGCT
This sequence comes from Garcialebias charrua, assembly GCA_038048925.1. Classification (NCBI taxonomy): domain Eukaryota; kingdom Metazoa; phylum Chordata; class Actinopteri; order Cyprinodontiformes; family Rivulidae; genus Garcialebias; species Garcialebias charrua. The sequence continues at coordinate 11,518 of JBBPBX010005199.1, read as the reverse complement.
GATGGCTCTGTGACCAGTAGAAGCTGTGTAAGTAATTAAATAAGGGTTACTGTGCAAAAAGTTAGACATGTCTTTTAAATTGAAAGAGTTCAGCTCTCCTGCAAAGGCTTTATATTAGAGCCCTAAGAAGGTAGAACATTAAATACCCTTTTTGTTTTACCAGTTTGTACATGTTTGAGCTGCTCACCGCCAGCTGGAGAGTAACCCAGTTGTGAGAGTATTACAGCATTTATATTTAATGGAAATACTGGGTGTCAGTTTTTCATTGGTATTTAAAATCACTCCTAATTATTTGATCAAGTTCCTTTAAAATATGAAAGTGGGAGCTTTGAATGGTCACGTCTTTTGAAAATTGAGACTCTAAAGGCTGTTAGTTGATCATTAGTTATTTTGTCAGTCTTAAAAGTTCAAAAGAAATAACCGTAAAACAAGAAATGCAAACATTGTCAAAATGAATTGCCTTGTATATAACTGAAGCTCAGCCGTTTCTCTCTTCATCTCCGTTCTCCTGTTGCAGCATCGTTGAACCCGACTGCTGTTTTATTTTTCAGGGTACAAAATTATGGATTATTATGGAATATTTGGGTGGAGGATCAGCTCTTGATTTGGTAAGCTTACCTGGAGGTGACTTATTGGAAACTCCTCGTCGTACTGCATGCTGTTGGTTTGCAGTTAGTTATGACAGTTTTGTAATTTGGCAATCTCATGGATTTCTTCATTAATTTAGTTGGAACCAGGAGCCCTGGATGAAACACAGATCGCTACAATCCTGAGGGAGATTCTGAAAGGGCTTGAATATCTTCACTCCGAGAAGAAAATACACAGAGACATCAAGGGTAAATACGATGCGCAACACAACAACCAAGTATTTGTTTGAACATTGCGTTAATTCGACAACATGGTTTTATGTGGTTCATCAAACTGCAGTGGGGTTGGGTTATTAGTTTGAGTGTTTATCAGGAAGGGTGCATTACGTGTCTGAATCATCATCATAAAGTGGGTTCTGTTTGACAGAGACCAGATGAATCTTAACACTTTATTTTATTGATGTTTTAGCTGCCAACGTGTTGCTGTCCGAGCAAGGCGACGTGAAGCTGGCAGACTTCGGCGTGGCGGGTCAGTTGACCGACACGCAGATAAAAAGAAACACTTTTGTTGGAACACCTTTCTGGATGGCACCCGAGGTCATAAAGCAATCTGCCTATGACTCAAAGGTCAGTCAGCATTATCTTTCCCTGTCCGCAGATGTGCTTTTAGATAAACTAAACATAATGATTTTTATTTATTTATTAGGTCATGGTGAGAAAAGTTTTGAGTAGAAATTGTCATTCAGTTTTTAAATTTCAACACTTCACTGTCTTTTGGTGTGCTTGCTTTTGTCAGGAAGATTTAAACTCTCGTTCAAGATATCTTTTTAGTTGATGAATGACTCAGTGCCTATTATTGGAACAACCTCAACATGAGTCAACACTGATGCTGTAACACCGTCTTTTATTTGCAGTTTCCTCAAATATTTCAACGTTGCTTCACCTAAGCCAGTTTAAATGTCATTTCTCTGTCCAGATGAACTGATTGAGAATGAGCGGATTTGATACCTGGACTATTGAGAATGAACTTTCTGGTCATTTCTCTGTGTTTTTCTGGCAGTTTTGTTAAAAGGTGTTTGTGAATTTGTGCCATTTTAGTAAAATAGTTTTCTGTTTTTCCGCATAGGCTGACATCTGGTCATTAGGTATAACAGCCATAGAACTGGCTAAAGGAGAGCCGCCCCACTCTGAGCTTCATCCCATGAAAGTTTTATTCCTCATCCCAAAGAACAACCCGCCGACACTGGAAGGAAACTACAGTAAACCACTTAAAGAATTTGTTGAAGCCTGTTTAAACAAGGAGCCCAGCTTTGTACGTTTAACTGAGCATTGCATGAAAACAGAACTAGTTTTTATTATCCCTTTCACTAAGTTGTTTTGTGTGTTTGTTTGTTTCTATAGAGGCCAACAGCCAAAGAGTTGTTGAAGCATAAATGTATTGTAAGGCAAGCCAAAAAGACGACCTACCTGTCAGAGCTGATAGACAAATACAAGAGGTGGAAATCAGAGCAGTCGCAGAACGGCTCCAGCTCAGATGATTCTGATGAGTAGGTTCTGTACACATCATCATCCAGTCCATTAAATGGCCCTTATTAGTTGTTATCTTCCCCATATGTAGCGGTGAAACTGTTCCACCTACCTCCTAGTAGGTTTAAAGGTATTGTGACAATATGCTAAAACATAGACATCTTTAGAAAGAGGAGCTACTCAGCTTTGATTTTTTGTATACAGATGCTTCGAATAATTAATATATAAAAGTATTTTTTAATAAAATAGTTTTAATGACGTAACTGCAGTGCATCAGTTTTCGGGTGGAGAAAGGAGGGGTCAAACGCCGACGCATTTTTATGATGCAATGTAATGAACGCACATTGTAAATAACAATGGCAGAGAATATAGAAACCGAGCAATTAAGCAATTTAAGTGAAGATTTGAGCGATTTGTCTTCAGTTTGGGAAGCCGAAGTTGGTTCAAGTGATGAACAAGAAACAGCTGGTTATAATGTAGGTCTGCAGCCGTATTTATTTGAGTCTTACCATTCAGGGAGCGAGGGGGGACTCCGAGATTTCAGAGGAGGAAGGTTTCCGATTGAAGGGATGGAACCCGATCTTAGTTGTCTACAGAACGTACCGGCATTTTTCAAGTTTTACCCAAAAAAATGGCGATCTTGAAGACAATGAAACTGCGTTCTAATAGCAGCCGCAGACTGAACTTCATGTCCCTACGTCACATGACGTCGCATGCAGAAGTACCCGGATTTCCCGTGACGAAACACGGCGCCAAG
>JBBPBX010005198.1:58027-73039 GCA_038048925.1 Garcialebias charrua | reverse complement strand
CCAATTCCTGGAATTTCAATAAGTTTAGCTGAAGAAACAAAGTGTTTGATGGGTGACTGAAATGTTTTCTGGTGATTACTCTTACAGCTCTCTTTTGTAAAATAAAAACAGGCTTTGTAATAGTTTTGCACGCTTTTCCCCAAACCTCAATACAATAGATTAAATGTGGAGCAATGATTGTGTTATACAACATATGTAAAGCTTTATCAATTAAAAAATCCCTGACTTTATACAGTACTGCAATTGCTCTAGCTATTTTTTAATGGAATTTACATGATGTTTCCATGTCAGTTTGTCATCAATGATAACACCCAGAAACTTCACTTCACTCACTTTACAGATCACAACATCTTCAATTTCAAATGGATCGTCAACAATTCTCTTTTTGTTACTGAATATCATGTAATTAGTTTTATCTAAATTCAAAGATAATTTGTTTAATTTAAACCAAGTTTGTATTTTTATAAATTCTGTTTTCATCATATCCAAAATCTGTTTTATGTCTTTACCCGAACAGAAAAATGTGGTGTCATCGGCAAAAAGAACACATTTAAGTAGTCCTGACACATTTACCAAGTCATTCACATATAAAATAAATAACTTTGGTCCAAGCACAGAACCCTGAGGAACTCCACAAGTGATATCACGGAGGTCAGATCTAACATCATTTATTTGCACAAACTGTTTCCTGTCCTTCAAATAGCTAGATACCCACTGTAATGCTGGTCCTCTAATACCATATTTATTTAGTTTTTCAAGGAGAATGGTGTGGTCAATGGTATCAAATGCTTTTTTTAGATCAACAAAAACACTAACACAGTACTGTTTATGATCGACAGCATTAGTTATTTGTTCCATTAAATCCATGAGAGCCATTGATGTAGAGTTTTTTTCTCTAAACCCATATTGACTGCTACTTAAAATATTTTGTTTATCAATAAATTGATCCAATCTGGTCACAAATAGTTTTTCTAGAATTTTTGAGAACTGTGGTAATAAGGATATTGGCCTATAATTATTGAATACACATTTATCACCATTTTTAAAAAGAGGAATTACCTTTGCTACTTTCATGTTATCTGGAAATATTCCTGTTGAAAAAGATAAATTGCATATATATGTAAACGGTTCAATAACATAACTTATTATTTCTTTTACGAACATCATATCCATGTCCACCCAGTCTTTTGATCTCTTGTCTGAGAGATTTTTTACCATTTTCATAATTTCCTCTTTGTTAGTTCCACTAAGAAAAATACTGTTGGTGCAACTTTTAATTGAATGACACACCTTATTATCTACTTTTGGTATTTTAGCTGCAAGGCTTGATCCAATATTTACAAAATATTGATTAAATTCATTTACGATATCATTCTCATCATGTATTTCTTTGTCATCTTTCACAAAATATTTTGCAATGTTCGTTTTTGCTTTATGACTTTTTAGAACATCATTTATTACTCGCCATGTTGTTTTAGTGTCACCATTGCTCTTGTTTAATAAATCACTATAGTATTCTTTCTTGCATCTTCTTATAATCATTACCAATTTATTTTTATATTTTTTATATTTTTCTTCAGCTTGTTGTGTTCTCGTTTTTAAGAAACATAAATACAAGTTATTTTTTTTTTACAAGCATTTCTCAACCCTTTAGTCATCCAAGGTTGGTCAACAATATTTCTTTTTCTACGATTTCTTTGCACACAATTCTTTTCATACAGAGCTTCTAAAATGTTCATAAATTCATCATATGATCTGTTAACATCATCAATATACACGTCCTTCCAGTTTTGCTTCTGTAAATCATCTTTTAATTGATCCATAGCTTTTTTTGATGTGTTTATTATTTTTTTCTTAATTGTAACTTCTTTTGTAATGTTTTGATCATTTCTGTAGATAGTGAAAACTGGTAAATGATCACTTAAATCAGTTGTTAAGATACCACCTGTCATATCCCCATTAGTTATATTTGTGAAAATGTTGTCAATTATCGTAGCACTATGAGTTGTAATTCTTGTTGGTTTTGATATTAAAGCTGGGGTATGTAAGATTGTAATGTAGTCTAACTTTTCAAACAATATATTTTTAACATATTTCTTCACTCAGTCACTATCTACTGACAAACTGATGTTAGACAAAGTAATCTCTGAAAAAATCTATTGTCCCCTTGCTTCTCTATCAGCATTTATAAAAACACTGAAAACACAAGAGTGACCAGGACACTGACAGCCAATAAAAACAGAGTTGTTTGTCACGCCCCAACCCACGCCCCCACCTGTCCCAGCCGCAGCTCGTTCTCATTCAAAGGATTGCAAAGCGATGCAGGACTGTTTTTTATGTGACACAAAATGTATTAAATATCCCTTCTTTATCCAAGAGCTGGACTTTTATTAAGTTTTTTTGCCAAAAGCCAAGTGATCGCTTCATCCTGCACTGACAGGAATGAGGAAATGGATTTGTCACGAGCAAATTAAAACATGTCCAACGTTGCTTTGTGAACCTCTGATGATTTCTGCTGGATTTTGTGTTGTAGGATGAGTGATTCGTGGTTTTATTAAATTTTTTAAACAGTTATATTATCATATAAACACAGAATATCGCAGCGCAGAGACAGGAGGAGGTGGAGCATTCCAGACATTCCAGACCAGCGCAGCGACATGAGGAAGTCACGAGCGAATTAAATCATGTCCAAACGTTGCTTCGTGAACCTCTGCTGGTGTCTGCTGGATTTTGTGTTGTAGGATGAGTGATTCGTGGTTTTATTAAATTTTTTAACAGTTATATTATCATATAAACACAGAATATCGCAGCGCAGAGACCGGAGGAGGTGGAGCATTCCAGACATTCCAGACCAGCGCTGACAGAGAGGAAGTCACGAGCGAATTAAATCATGTCCAAACGTTGCTTCGTGAACCTCTGATGATTTCTGCTGGATTTTGGGTTGTAGGACTAGCGCTCCATGGTTTTATTTTATTTTATTAGAAGGTTTTATTACCATAAACACAGAATATCGCAGCGGTTCTGAGCAGAGAGCAGCAGGGGGCGGAGCAGATCCCAAGTTCAGCTGCAGAGCACTGTGCCATATATGGCTCTGAGGGGAGGGAGCAGAATGCTTTTCTGCGCTGAAAATATTTCTAAGTCCCAGAGAGTCCCAGAGTGTTCAAATATCGCAGACCCCAGCTTTAACGGATAAAGATTTAAACTATACATTGAATTTAGAAATGTGCTGATGTTATTTGAATCTGTTTTATTTCCCAGGTCAATATTAAAGTCTCCACACAAGAAAACTTTTTTATTTAAACTCTTTTCCAGTAGTTGTATGATTTTATCGGTGAATATTTCTATATTTGATCCTGGTGATCGATATACACAACTTATGGATATGTTTTTAGCATTTTCGTTTAATATTTCTATTGTTATTATTTCCATAAGATTGTCAACAATTATTGACATTTCTTTAATTATTCTACACTTTATTTCATTTTTGACAAATAGAGCTACTCCACCACCTTTTTTATTGTTTCTGTTTAAATGATATAATTCATATCCTTCGATGTGAACATTATTTTTGTTTTCATCATTAAGCCATGTCTCTGACAGTGCTATTAATGTAAAAGTTCTGTTTAACTGTTTTAAATAATCTGTTATTTTGGATATATTTGCATTTATACTTCTACTATTGATGTGAATAATAGAGAGATCTCCATTTGTTATATTGATGTCATTAAACTTTTCTTCATTATAGTATTCACAGTCTTTTATAGCAGGATAAAAGTTTGCATCAACCATATCTTCAACATTATATATTTTAAATTCTGAGTCTTCGTTTGTTGCTGTCATGTTTTAATGTATTTGTTTGTTTGTTCATTTTTGTCAATTTTTGTGTATGAACATGTGATAGTGATTGGTGATTTGTCATTTTTGAGCTCATTTAAATGTGTCTAAGTCTTTCAGTTCTTTTATTATTTTAGCTTGAGAATTTTCATGTACTTTGATCCAGATGTTTCCGTTTCTTGTCCAAGTTTTTTTTATTTTTTCATCCTTTTTCAACAACCTTGCTGCATGTGCAATGTTTGCGTTTTTTTTAGTTAGGTGTTCATTCATGAAGACATCAGTTTTTGCGAGTTTCTTTGACTGCATCATTACCCTGTTTCTTTGATTCCTTCCAATGAATCTCACGACTACTGATGGTTTAAGTTTGTTAGTTCTATTGGGCAGTGTGTAACAGGTGGAAATGTCATCACGTTTAATGTCAATGTCTTTGCCATTTAAGAAAGTGACTACCTGATTCTCCAGAGACTGCAGTTGTTCTGGTAGTCCTCCTTCACTCATGTTAACGCCTTTAACTACATCAGCCGATGACCAGCGTTTAAGCTCGAGTCCAGAAATGACCATGTTCTCGCCTCTTATGTATTGTTCCATGTCCTCACACTTTTGTTCCAATTGAGCTAATCATTCTTCTCTGATGACCTCCTGAGCTTTCATTTGTTTCATCTCCTCTACCAGTTGATTAAAGTTTTTTTGCTCAGCTCTCAAACTTGCAAGTTCCTCAGTGAGATTGTTTACTGCATTTTTCAATTCCTCCATTAACTCCAGATTTTTATCCACCGATTTTTTACTCGCCGACTCCTGTCTCTGCGGCTCCGTTTTCTTTGTTTTCCCAGGACTCATCTCGCCTGCTTCTTCTGGTCTGGATACAGAAATTCACTGTTCCACAGCAACTCGCTCGCCGAACTGCTCCCGTCCGCAGCAACTCGTTCGCTGCTCTGCTCCTGTCCACAGCAACTCGCTCGCTGCTCTGCTCATGTCCAACAGTAACCAGCTTGCTTCCCGTCCAACAGCAACTCGATCGTTGCTCTGCTTCCGTCTTCAGCAACTCGCTCGCTGTCCTGCTCCCGTCCACAGCAACTCGCTCGCTGCTTTGCTCATGTCCAACAGTAACCAGCTTGCTTCCCGTCCAACAGCAACTCGATCGTTGCTCTGCTTCCGTCTTCAGCAACTCGCTCGCTGTCCTGCTTCCGTCCAACAGCAACTCACTCGTTGCTCTGCTCACGTACAACCAGCTTGCTGCACTGTTCCCGTCCAACAGCAACCAGCTTGCTGCACTGCTCCCGTCCAACAGCAACCAGCTTGCTGCACTGCTCCCGTCCAACAGCAACCAGCTTGCTGCACTGCTCCCGTCCAACAGCAACCAGCTTGCTGCACTGCTCCCGTCCAACAGCAACCAGCTTGTTTCTCTGCTCCTGTCCAACAGCAACTCACTCGTTGCTCTGCTCACGTCCAACAACAACCAGCTTGCTGCACTGCTCCCGTCCAACAGCAACTCGCTCGTTGCTCGTCCAACAACAACCAGCTTGCTGCTCTGCTCACGTCCACAGCAAACAGCTTAGCGCAGGTCCTGTCCACCAGCAACCAGTTCAGCTCAGCTCTCGTCCATCTGGGGCCTGGATGTAATTTATTGTCCCACAGCAGCACTCCAATGCCTCTCTGGCCTCACCAGTTCACAGACTACAGATTTTCAGCCCGTAGCAACAATCCCCAACTCCGTGGTGTTTTGCCGCATTAGCTTTTATCAGCAGCACATGGCTAGCGTTAGCTTGTAGCCTGTAGCCTCCACTCCCAGCTTTGTTTTGTTCTTTCGTTGCAACAAAGCTCCTCCAGCTTGCCGGCCCGCGTTTCTTCGTAACAACCAGCGTATTTTTCCGGTTTATTTGTTCACGAAGCCCGCAGCTACGGCACCCGGTTACGGTGACCCAGCTCGGTTAGCTTTGATTAGCCCGGTTTGTAGCTACGCTAGGCTAACTCTCGGCAAAAACTCACGGACACGTTGGCTTGTAGATTCATAATTCTGGATCGCACGCGCCAGTCCAATTTCCGCAGCTTTTTCAGCGCTCCTCTCTGCACATCCAGCGCAAAAAACAGCGAGTACAAGCTCTCCAAAATACTCCTTTTGGAGGTAGTACTGGCAGGAGCCCGACTACGAACGTCCTCTCTGCTCAGCCGCCATCTTTTTACATCCTGAGCTAGGACCCATGACCAGGAACCTTAGAGGAACCTCCTACAGCGTCAGCACTCAGACAGACAGGTGGGTGTTCACCTGGACCCAGTCAGCTAAACCATTTCTACTGTCAGTCATTACTCCTCCTTCTCAACCAACATGTTCAGAACCCACAGACCTGCAACCTGATGGAGGTGTTCAAAGACCCATGGGAGGAATATGACATCAGTGTAGGGATATTGCAGCGGTCAGTTTTGCTGACTGTACAATATTCCAGATGAAAGATTTGAGTAGATTTTATCTGACACAAACTTATCATCAATATTCACGAGTTCTCTCTTTTTAGATTAATATCAATAAATCTATGCCTTGGAGGTGATAATGTAATTGACAGGAAACGTTAAACTTATGTTGGTACAGTAGGACTGGACCATTTATTTAACAGAATCATTAAATTACATCACACATTTGTACATGATTGGTTGATCATTTTTCCAATAATTAACTTCAGCATAGATGAAACACGCGTCCGTAATTTCATAGGAACAACAGAATAAAGTTATGGGTTTTAATAACTTATATATCTGCTGGCACAATAACTTAAAGTTTAGTTACTTAAAGTAAGAAATGGAGGATGAGGAAAATGAAGGATGAGGAGAGGCATTATCTTGACGTGTTTTAACCAGGAAAAGCACACTCTTTGTCGGCTTCAGCTAGACTCTCACCCGCGGGGAACAACGACTCTTTACCTGGCGAAGATTCTTCATCTCGGCTACGGTAAAGTAGATTAGCCTCAACGTACACAGACCGTCCGTCCGTGCTTCTCATGTTGATCAGGCTTCAGCTGTTCACCTTCCAGCGGCTTCCATGAGATCTGCGTCGACCTCCCGAAGTAGCGACCTCAGTTCCGGTTTGGCTTTTCAAGATAAAAGATTCTTTGAATGAGTTTCATTCAGATGGAGCTTTTCAGCTTTTTTTAGATGACTTATAACTTGGCATGTTATAAGTCTTTAACTGAATGACGTGTCCTTAGCGTGTGACTGACGTTCATTCAGCTCTTTGGGGAACCTGATGGCATGAGGACCTCCAGCAGACTCTCGAAGTTCCAGCAAAGCTTAGAACGTTAAGGAAGGATCTGATCAGTGACTTGTTCTTCCCTGATTGGTTCAAACGAACCAGTGGAAGGGAGTTAGAAATGAAGGTCACTCGGATAGGAGAAGATTGTTTTAAGAAGTCGTTTAGAATGAAGAGAGAGAACAGATTAGACTGGAGCCAGCTTCATAAAACAACTGATTAAAACTGTATTCTAACTTCTAACAAACTGAGGAGTTCAGTCTGACATATTAATTCACTTTCAACGTTTGATTCATCATATGAAGAAGTGATCATTATTTTGAAATAACATTGGATTCAATAATGCTTATACAAGTAACACAAGGTTATTCGTTAACACAAAAATAGAGGAATAAGAGAGTCTCTTATAACTTATTGTGTTTTGATTCAAAATAATGTAATAAAATAGTGTTAATGTCTTTTTACTGAGAGTATCAGTGAAAAGGTGTCACTGGGACATATCAAAGAGACGAAGGTGTATTAGAGAACCCTGTCTGGTTCACTACAACAGTCAAATCTCACCTGGAGGCTCAGAGCTCACAGCCGGCAGAGGTCCAATATAAACCAATGGGTGAGCGGTAGAGCTGTCATTTCTAATCTGGGCCCGAAGCCCGACCCAGCCCCAATTTGGACCGGGTCGGGCCATAATGATGTGATTGGTGGGCGGTTCGGGTCGGTGTTGGGCTTTTGATTGCGTCAGCTGATGATCCAATTATATGGCAACATGGCTTCAATTCAATTTAATTGAAAAATACTTTATTAATCCCAGAGGGAAGTTAAATGTTGTTGTAACTCATCATCTTGGTTTCATTAAAGATTTGTTCTAGATGCTGATGCTGTGGGCAGGAAGGATCTCTTGTAGTGATCTGTCTTATAGCAGATCTGAAGAAGCCTCTGACTGAAGACACTCTGTTGTATGACAGTCTGATGAAGAGGATGCTGAGGGTTGTCCATAATGTTCTTCATTTTATGAAAAATCCTTCTTTGTACAGTCATCTCCAAAGGTTCTAGAGGAGTCTCCAGAACTGAGCCAGCCTTCTTTATGAGCTTGTTGATCTTTTTTAAGTCACTTGCTCTGGTGCTGCTACCCCAGCAGATGATGGTAGAAGAAATAACGCTCTCTACAACAGACTTATAGAAGATATGCAACATCTTTCTGCAAACACTGAAGGACTTCATCTTCCTCAAGAAGCACAGCCTGCTCTGTCCCTTCTTGTAGATGCTTCACTGTTGTAGTTCCAGTCCATTCTGTTGTCCAGGTGAACTCCAAGGTATTTATACTTCTCCACTACCTCCACTTCTTCTCCCATGATGGAAATAGTGTTGGACCTGTTCCTGTTTCTTCTGAACTCTGCAATCATCTTTGTTTTTTCACATTCAAGATGAGATGATTGTTTCCACACCATGCCACAAAGCGGTCCACCAGTTCCCTGTACAGTACTCAGCTTCTTGTCCATCTCTGATACACCCGACCACTGCAGAGTCATCTGAATATTTCTGCAGATGACAGGAGTCTGTTTTGTACTGGAAATCTGAGGTGTATAGAGTGAAAATGAATGGTGAGAGTACAGGTCCCTGTGGAGCTCCTGAGCTACTGAGCACATGGTTAGATACACAACCCTTCAGTCTCACAAACTGTGGTCTGTTTGTCAGGTAGTCTTTGATCCAGGTGATTGTTGAGACCTCCACCTGAGTCTTCTGGAGTTTCTGACAATCAGGCTGGATTGTGTTAAATGCACAGGAGAAATCAAAGAACATGACTCTCACAGAGCTGTCTGCCTTTTCTACATGACAGTGAGATTGTTGAAGCAGGTGTATGACGGCATCTTCAACTCCAAGTCCACGCTGATAAGCAAACTGCAGTGGGTCCTGATATGTGCTTGTTTGTTTAGTCAGGTGGGTCAATAGAAGTCTTTCTAGGACCTTCATGGTGTGGGATGCCAGGGCAACAAGTCATTGAGGACTGATGGGTGAGTTTTCTTTGGTACTGGAACAAGGCAGGAGGTTTTCCACAACACTGGAACCTTCTCCTGGGTGAGGCTAAGGTTGAAGAGGTGCTGCAGAACCCCACAGAGCTGCTCTGCACAGACCTTCAGGACTCTGGGACTGACACCATCTGGACCTGCAGCTTTATTCTGGTTCAGTCTCTCCAGCTGCTTCCTCACCTGACTTCTACAGACACAGAAGGGGGAGGCAAAGGAGGTATCTGCATCTTCTGATTTGGTTGAAGACCAATATGTATAAGAAGAAGGCTCCATGACTGATGTGGTAGATACAATATTTGAGGTGTGACAGGACAGCCTTGGGTCAAAGGAGGGTGGTATGTCTGTTTGGCTGTGGGCAAGAGAGGAGGATGCTGAGCTTGTTCCTGAAATGAACCTATTGAAGAATGTGTTCAGTTCATTGGCTTTGTCCAGACTTCCATCCTTCTTATCCTCCTTCTGCTTGAAGCCTGTGATCTTTTTCATCCCTGACCATACCTCTCTGACATTGTTCTGCTGGAGCTTCTCTCCAACTTCTTCTTGTACACATCTTTGCTGTTTCTGAGCTTGACTTTTAGTTGCTTCTGTGTACTGTACCGGTACTCCTCAACAATTCTCTGTCTTCCTCCCTGAAGGCTCTTTTTTTCTGGTTTAGCAGCTTCTTCAGGTCAGTGGTGATCCAGGGTTTGTTACTGGGGAAACTTTTCACTGTTCTGGTGGGGATGGTGTTGTTTACACAGAAGTTTATATAGTCGGTCACACACTCAGTCATGGCACTGATGTTGTCATAGGCCCTGTTTACACGGCGCATATTTTGAGTGGAACCGCTCCTTTCTCTCTGCGTCTTTGCTTATCGTTGACACGAGTCCACAAAGAGGGGGGCTTTGACTCCAATGGTTTTTGAACCCAGCCTCCAGAGTGGATCTTTTTCGCTGACCCCCCGTTGATAATGTAAACATCTCCCGCTGAGCTTTTGTGTCAACCACATGCGCGCAGCTCGCACGCGCGCACAGTCAGGGCAGGCGGACATTTCACGTGTCACGCTGCAAAATATAACTGTTTAACAATAATAAACAGTATTTATGTTAGCGTGGGAGATGTATAAATTTATCTGAACTACAGTATCTATCTGGACTCGTTACGTTTTTTAAACAATGCGTAACGTGCTGTGAAAATGAAGACACCAGGTTTATTTTTTATTCATTTATTTATTCAGCACCACAAACTGTACGTAACACAAACACTGAGAATTAAACTGAACACTATTAAAACACGTTAACTGAACTGTAACTGCGTTAATGAACTAGACTCTTGCTGTGTTTTCATCTGGACCCCATCAGAACCGGTCCGCCTGTTGGAACGACAGCTTCTCCACCTGGCAGAAATAAATAAATAAATAAATAAAAACTCTGTTGTTGTGTGATCAAAGTAAACACAAGCAAACATATTAAGAACATTGATTTACCTGCTGTAAGTCATGTTTATCACAGAGGAAAGTCCGACATCGACTCGGTTCTGGTCCACAGTCCACTTAGTGTCTGGTGTGCAGCTTGTTAGATGAAGCGGGACCCACTTAGGGTCAAATCTGTCGACTATTATCCAAAATCCAGCTTTAACTTGTTGTTAAGTTGTTGTTAGCTCAACGTTTAGCCCAGAAGAACGCAGCAGTCAGGCAGCACGCATGCGCAGTGGGTGAAGGTTCAGCAGCACGCATGCGTAGTGGGTGAAAGGGGAGGGGGATGAGGGAGGGGGGAGATTCGAGCGGATCCGTGTCAACGCAAAACTTTTCATCTAATTAACATACCCAAAACCTCCGTTTCCCCCTCACAGTGTCCGTGTAAACAAGGCCATAGTCTGTCCCCCAGTTGTCTAGTGTTTCTGTGTTTCCCCCGTTCTTCTTTATGGTGTTTGTTTTCACTCTGCTTCCTGTGTATCTTTCTGTTTTCTGTCACTTTCAGCTCACTCCTCAGTCTGCTTCTCCAGTCCTCAGCCTTAATCATTCACACCTGTTCTCATCAGCCATCTGCCCAGCTGCCCTCATTACTCACCCTCCCTCTGTCTTATATAAAGCCTTCCTCTCCTCCACTCTGCGTCCGGTCATTGTTCTGTTCTGCATTTCACTCAGACGTCTCAGTCCTCCTTTGCCCGTTTACTCTGATGTCCTGTTCAGTCTTGTTCTTTATCGTGTTTGACAGAGTAAGTTTTGCTGCTTCGACAGCATTTTGTTAAACTCCTGCCTCGTTCGCTTACCTGCACATGGGTCGTAAACACGAGGATCGTGACAGAATAACCGGAGACCCAGCAGGTTTTTGAACGGCACTGAGCGCTGCTCTGAATAGGACCTACTCCACCGGTTAATCCGTAAATATATTGACCCTGTGGTCACTTCCTATGATCTACAGGAAAGGTTGGTGGCCAGTGCGGACTTTATAGATGAGTTTACCCGGTTGGAGTTCGTAAGTGATGACCCAGGGCTGTTTGAACTATTTTTTGAAGTCTGGACCAAGAGACAAAGACTACGCTCTTGTCTCCTACAGGCTACTGCCCTACCCCCGGGTCTTCCCAGGATCCCCCGGTATCAGCCGGTATGGTCCCACCCACGAACCCAGCGCCATCTTGCTCAGTGGGTGTAGAAGGGAGCAGTTCACCATCTTGCTCAGTGGGTATCGACAGTGATCCATCTGCCTGCCCCGCTCCTCGCCGCCACAGAAAGAGAGGTCGACGTGGGACCCAAGCCCTCTCTCTGCCTGATCCAGCTCCTCAAGTCCCATCGCCTGATCCCGCTCTTCTGTTCTCGCCGCTTGATCTGGCTCTTCTGGTCTCGCCGCATGATCCGGCTCTTCTTGTCTCGCCGCCTGATCCGGCTCTTCTGGTCTCGCCGCCTAATCCGGCTCTTCTGGTCTCGCCGCCTGATCGACTCTTCTGGTATCGCCACCTGATCCAGCTTTTCTGGTCTCGCCACCTGCTCCAGCTCTTCTGGTCTCACCGTCCGCAGACCTCACGCCAGACTTGCTACCCGCAGACCTCACGCCGGACTCGCCACCCACAGACCTCATGCCGGACTTGCCGCTTGCAGACCTCATGCCGGACTTGCCGCCCGCAGACCTCACGCCGGACTTGCCGCCCGCAGACCTCACGCCGGACTTGCCGCCCGCAGACCTCACGCCGGACTTGCCGCCCGCAGACCTCACGTCGGACTCGCCGCTTGCAGACCTCACATCAAACTTGCTACCCGCAGACCTCACGCCGGACTCGCCGCCCGCAGACCTCACGCCGGACTCGCCGCCTGCAAACCTCACGCTGGACTCACCGCCTGCAGACTTCACGTCGGACTCCTCGCCTGCAGACTCGACGGCTGACTACTCGACGGCTGGCTTGACGGCTGCAGACTCGACGGCTGACTCCTTGCCTGCAGACTCGACGGCTAACTCCTCGCCTGCAGACTCGACGGCTAACTCCTCGCCTGCAGACCCGACGGCTGCAGACTCATCGCACGACTCGTCGGCTGCAGACTCATCGCACGACTCTTTGGCTACAGACGCATCGCACGACTCGTCGGTTGCAGACTCATCGCACGACTCGTCGGCCGCAGACTCATCGCACGACTCGTCTGCCGCAGACTGATCGCACAACTCGTCTGCCGCAGACTCATCGCACGACTCGTCGGCTGCAGACTCATCGCACGACTCATCGGCTGCAGACTCATCGCACGACTCGGCGGCTGCAGACTCATCGCACGACTCGTCAGCTGCAGACTCATCGCACGACTCGTCGGCTGCAGACTCATCGCACGACTCCTCGGCTGCAGACTCATCGCACGACTCCTCGGCTGCAGACTCATCGCACGACTCCTCGGCTGCAGACTCATCGCACGACTCCTCGGCTGCAGACTCATCGCACGACTCCTTGGCTGCAGACTCATTGCCCGACCACTCTTTGGTAGGACCCCCATCTGACCCAGCAGCTGTAAGCACTACCATCTCTGGTCCAGCAGCTACCCCATCCCGTCTGACCCAGCAGCTGTAAGCACTACCATCTCTGGTCCAGCAGTTGCCTACATCCCACCTGAACTCTGGTCCCGCTCTGGACAGTCCCCGGGCCGTCCGCCTGAACTCTGCTCCCGCTGTAGTTCTCACTGGCCACCAACCTTTCCTGTAGATCAAAGGAAGTGGCCACGGTGTCAATATATTTACTGGTTACGTAGTGGAGTAGGTCGCATTCAGAGCAGCGCTCGTGACACTCACAAAACCTGCTGGGTCTGGGTCTGGTCCGGTCATTCTGTCACGATCCTTTGGTTTTAGACCCATGTGCAGGCAGGCAAGTGAGGCAGGAGTTTAAATAAAGATAAATTTATTCAAACAACAAAACAAAATGCTGTCGAGGCAGCAAATCTTACTCTGGCAAAACACGATAAGGAACAAAACTGAACAGGACATCAGAGTAAACGGGCAGAGGAGGACTGAGACGTATGAGTAAAATACAAAACAATGACCGTACCAGGTGTGAAGGAGAGAAAGGCTTTTTATAAGACAGAGGGAGAGTGAATAATGAGAGCACCTGGGCAGGTAGCTGATTAGAACAGGTGTGAATAATAAAGACTGGAGAGGCAGACTGAGGAGTGAAATGGAAAGTGACAGAAAACAGAATCAGAGACACAGGAACTGAAATCACAAAGATATAACAAAAAGTATGACAGGAGGAGAACACAAATAAATATAAAGAAACAGACAGGGACAGAGCCTGTCACTGTTTGGGTCTTCAAAGCATCCATAGAACTTGTTGAGGGCATCTGGTAGAGATGGGTCTTTGGGGTTCAATATCTGAACTGCAGAGATGACACTTCACTGTAACATGTCCAGGATTACACCATCTATTGTTCACAAGCACTGCCAACCTACCTCCTTTGCTTTTGCCACTCCTTTTTAAATCTCTTTCTGTTTGTATGGTCAGAAAGCCTGGCAGAGAAATGCTGGAGTCCGGGATGTGATCCTGCAGCCATGTCTCACTGAAACACATACCGTAACACTGCATTCCAAATACTCTGGATGGGTCCTTGTTAGGGCTTGAAGTTCATCCAACTTGTTTCTGAGTGATCTCACATTGCCCATCATGATACAGTAGATGGAAGAGTTGGTTTGAACTTCATTCTCCTCTCTCTCTTCTTTGCTCCAGCTCTGCATCCACGACGCCTCCTTTTCAACTCATTTGGGAGTTGGGACTGTATGTGAGACATTATTTGAGCTTTGGAGATGTTAATCAGCTGCTCCCAGTTGTTAAAAAAACACCTTGTTGGTATGGTTACGCATCATAATGTCCACAAGCAAAGATGTTTCAGTAAAAATCCTTCCAGCTGCACAGCATCTGATGCCAAAGGAAATAATCATCCAAAAAAAGCAATTTGTATCCAGAACAAAGAGAAATAAAGTTTTCAAAAGAAACATCTCAGAATAAAAGTAACAGAGCTACTCCAACATGCACCTTGAGCGGCACAATTATAGGCTTGCCATAAATCCAAATATATGGCAACATGGCTTGCCATACAGTTGCCAGCCATAAATAGCCATTTGACCGCGTGCTGACCGGCCTTGAAAGAGGTAAAAAAAAAAGTTAATTTAAGCTTCAGATGTGACTACCAATACTGCCGGGCAGCAATCCATCAGCCAAATGGACGTTCAGCCATTGCACTCAGTGGACGCGTGCAGCCGATTACCCAAACAGGGGAGATCCCAAAATATCTGACATGTCAGAGCAGGGTCTGTGTCTGAATAATGCAGAATGCAGGCAGAAACAGGGATGTAAAGCACTTTGATGGCCATGAAAGGACAAACACCCACTCAGCTCCGATCTTCTGTCCCTTTTATTCAGCAGCGCACGTCTGCCGACCATTAATAACTATATAAGCAGTCAAAGCTTAATTAC
>JBBPBX010005198.1:13687-29169 GCA_038048925.1 Garcialebias charrua | reverse complement strand
AAGTATTTATTTGCTGTACATTTTCAACTGATTCACTTTTACAGTTCAAATTCAAACTGGCCAGCAGAGCTAATTGATCAAGCCAACAAAAGACCACACCTCTGAGCTATCATTTGGTGTGGTAGTTGCTGAGAGTCGTTCACAGCATGTACTCCAGGAGCAACAAGATCATGTGAGATCAAGATATTGCATGAGAATGTGCATAATGGAAGTTTCTGGATTCAATCAAAATAGCTATAACTGCATCATTTTCCAGCATCAGATGATCTTAGTCTAAAACTGTTGCATGAAAGACAGCCGGAGAAAATGTGTCAAGGAATAATAGATCTTTAATTAGATTGTGTTGTTTAAAAAGCATGTAAAGCAAAAACTGAGAACCAAACTCAAAATTCTGCACTAATCATCCATCCAAAAAAAAGATGGCGGCCGAGTGAGAAGACGTTCTTAATCGAGCTCCTGCCAGTACTACCTCCAAAAAGGTATTTGGAGAACTTATACTTGCAGTTTTTTGCGCTGGATGTGCGGAGAGGAGCGCTGCAGAAGCTGCGGAAACTGGACTGGAACATGCGATCCAGAATTATAAAACTACAGGACAACGTGTCCGTGAGTTTTTGCAGAGAGTTAGCCTAGCGTAGCTTCAAACCGGGCTAATCAAAGCTAACCGAGCTGGGACACAGTAACTAAGAGCCGTAGCTGCGAGCTTCGTGAAAAAATAAACCGGAAAAATACACTGGTTGTTACGAAGAAACGCGGGCTGGCACGCTGGAGGTGCTTTGTTACAGGAAAGAATACAACAAAGCTGTGAGTGGAGGCTACAGGCTACAAGCTAACGCTAGCCATATGCTGCTGATAAAAGCTAACGTGGCAAAACACCACGGAGTTGGGGATTGTTGCTACGGGCTGACGATCTGAGGTCTGTGGTCTGATCAGATCTGTAGTCTGTGAGCTGGTGAGGCCAGAGAGGCATTGGAGTGCTGCTGTGGAACAATAAATTACATCCAGGCCCCTGATGGACGAGAGCTGAGCAGAACTGGTTGCTGGTGGACAGGACCTGCGCTAAGCTGGTTGCTGTTGGGCGGGAACAGAGCAGCGAGCGAGTTGCTGTTGGACAGGAGCAGAGCAGCAAGCTGGTTGCTGTTGGAAGGGAGCAGAGCAGCAAGCTGGTTGCTGTTGGACAGGAGCAGAGCAACGAGCGAGTTGCTGTTAGACGGGAGCAGAGCAGCGAGCGAATTGCTGTTGGACGGGAGCAGAGCAACAAGCTGGTTGCTGTTGGATGGGCAGAGCAGCGAGCGAGTTGCTGTTGGACAGGAGCAGAGCAACAAGCTAGTTGCTGTTGGACAGGAGCAGCAAGCTAGTTGCTGTTGGACAGGAGCAGAGCAGCGAGTGAGTTGCTGTTGGACGGGAGCAGAGCAGCAAGCTAGTTGCTGTTGGACGGGAGCAGAGCAACAAGCTGGTTGCTGTTGGACGGGAGCAGAGCAGCAAGCTAGTTGCTGTTGGACAGCAGAGCAGCGAGCGAGTTGCTGTTGGACGGGAGCAGAGCAGCGAGCGAGTTGCTGTTGGACGGGAGCAGTGCAGCAAGCTGGTTGCTGTTGGACGGGAGCAGAGCAGCGAGCGAGTTGCTGTTGGACGGGAGCAGAGCAGCGAGCTGGTTGCTGTTGGACGGGAGCAGAGCAGCGAGCGAGTTGCTGTTGGACGGGAGCAGAGCAGCAAGCTGGTTGCTGTTGGACGGGAGCAGAGCAGCGAGCGAGTTGCTGTTGGACGGGAGCAGAGCAGCAAGCTGGTTGCTGTTGGACGGGAGCAGAGCAGCGAGTGAGTTGCTGTTGGACGGGAGCAGAGCAGCAAGCTGGTTGCTGTTGGACGGGAGCAGAGCAGCGAGCGAGTTGCTGTGGAACGATGAATTTTTATATCCAGGCCAGAAGAAGCAGGAAAGATGAGTCGTGGGAGGCGAAAGTCAGTGAGTCAGTTGACGAGACGGGAGTCGCTGAGACAAAACTCGGTGGATAAAAATTTGGAGTTAATGGAGGAACTGAGAAATGCAATAACCTTTCTCACTGATGAACTTGCAAGTTTGAGAGCTGAGCAAAAAAATATTACCCAACTGGTAGAGGAGATGAAGCAAATGAAAGCTCAGGGGATCATCAGAGATGAACGGTTAGCTCAAATGGAACAAAAGTGTGATGACCAATTGGAACAATACATCAGAGGCAAGAATCTGGTCATTTCTGGACTCGAAGTTAAACGCCGGACATGGGCAGAAAGAACTGCAGGCGTTAACATGACTGAAGGAGCACCACCAGAACAACTGCAGTCTCTGGAAGATCAGGTAGTCACTTTCTGAAGTGGCAAAAACATTAACATTAAACATGATGACATTTCCATCTGTTACACACTGTCCAATAGAGCTGACAAACATAAACCATCAATAGTCGTCAGATTCATTGGAAGGAAACAAAGAAACAGGGTAATGATGCAGTCAAAGAAACTCATAAACACAAATGTCTACATGAATGAACACCTAACAAAAAAAAAATGCAAACATTGCACGTGAAGCAAGGTTGTAAAAAGTAGCAGAAACTTGGACAAGAAACGGAAACATATGGATCAAAATACAGGAAAGTTCTCAAGCTAAAATAATAAGAGATCTGAAAGACTTAGACACATTTAGATGAGCTCAAAGATGACAAATTACAAATCACTAGCACATGTTCATACACAAAAATTGACAAAAATGAACAAACAAACAAATACATTAAAACATGACAACAACAAACGAAGACTCAGAGTTTAAAATATACAATGTTGAAGATGTGGTTGATGCAAATTTTTATCCTACTATAAAAAACTGTGAATATTATAATGAAGAACAGTTTGATGACATCAATAAAACAAATGGAGATCTCTCTATCATTCACATCAATAGCAGAAGTATAAATGCAAATATATCCAAAATAACCAATTATTTAAAACAGTTAAACAGAACTTTTACTTTAATAGCACTGTCAGAGACATGGCTTAATGATGATAAAACAAATAATATTCACATAGAAGGTTATGACTTATATCATTTAAACAGAAACAATAAAAAAGGTGGTGGCTCTATTAGTTAAAAATGAAATTAAATGTAAAATAATTAATGAAATGTCAATAATTGTTGACAATCTTATGGAAATAATAACGATTGAAATATTAAATAAAAATGCTAAAAACATATCTATAAGTTGTGTATATCGATCACCAGGATCAAACATAGAAATATTCACAGATAGAATCATGCAACTATTGGAAAAGAGTTGCAATAAAAAAGTTTTCTTGTGTGGAGACTTTAATATTGACCTGGGAAATAAAACGGATTCAAATAACATCAGCACATTTCTAAATTCAATGTATAGTTTAAATCTTTATCCGTTGATATCAAAACCAACTAGAATTACAACTCATAGTGCTACGATAATTGACAACATTTTCACAAATATAACAAAAGGGGATGTGACAGGTGGTATCTTAACAACTGATTTAAGTGATCATTTACCAGTTTTCACTATCTACAGAAATTATCAAAACATTACAAAAGAAGTAACAATTAAGAAAAAAATAATAAACCCATCAAAAAAAGCTATGGATCAATTAAAAGATGATTTACAGAAACAAAAATGGAAGGACGTGTATGTAGATGATGTTAACAGATCATATGATGAATTTATGAACATTTTAGAAACTCTGTATGAAAAGAATTGTGTGCAAAGAAATCATAGAAAAAGAAATATTGTCGACCAACCTTGGGTGACAAGGGTTGAGAAATGCTTGTGAAAGAAAGAATTACTTGTATTCATGTTTCTTAAAAATGAGAACACAACAAGCCGAAGAAAAATGTAAAAAATAAGTTGGTAATGATTATAAGAAAATGCAAGAAGGAATACTATAGTGATTTATTAAACAAAAGTAATGGTGACACGAAAACAACATGGCGAGTTATAAATGATGTTCTAAAAAATCATAAAGCGAAAACGAACATTGCTAAATATTTTGTGAAAGATGACAAAGAAATACATGATGAGAATGATATCGTAAATGAATTTAATCAATATTTTGTAAATATTGGATCAAGCCTTGCAGCTAAAATACCAAAAGTAGATAATAATGTGTGTCATTCAATTAAAAGTTGCACCAACAGTATTTTTCTTAATGGAACTAACAAAGAGGAAATTATGAAAATGGTAAAAAATCTCTCAGACAAGAGATCAAAAGACTGGGTGGACATGGATATGATGTTCGTAAAAGAAATAATGAGTTATGTTATTGAACCGTTTACATATATATGCAATTTATCATTTTCAACAGGAATATTTCCAGATAATATGAAAGTACTTAAGGACATTTGGGGCAGTTCCCTTGGATTAGCAGACTGGGGTGGTGGTTCCTCTATTCAAAAAGGGGGACCGTAGAGTGTGTTCCAACTATAGGGGGATCACACTTTTAAGCCTCCCTGGTAAGGTTAGCACTTTGAGATTTTCATTAATGAAAAGTGCGTTATAAATTGAATTCATAATTATTATTATTATTAGGTCTATTCAGGGGTTCTGGAGAGGAGGGTCCGTCGGATAGTCGAACCTCGGACTCAGGAGGAACAGTGTGGTTTTCGTGCTGGTCGTGGAACACTAGACCAGCTCTACACCCTCAGCAGGGTCCTGGAGGGTACATGGGAGTTTGCCCAAAAAGTTGCACCAGCAGCATTTTTCTTAATGGAACTGACAAAGAGGAAATTATGAAAATGGTAAAATATATGTTTACATGTGCTTTGTGGACTTGGAAAAGGCATTCGACCGCGTCCCTCGGGGGGTTCTGTGGGGGGTACTCGGGAGTATGGGGTACCAGGCCCATTGATATGGGCTGTTAGGTCCCTGTACGACCGGTGTCAGAGCTTGGTCCGCATTGCCGGCAGTAAGTCAGGCTCGTTTCCAGTGAGAGTTGGACTCCGCCAAGGTTGCCCTTTGTCACCGATTCTGTTCATAACTTTTATGGACAGAATTTCTAGGCGCAGCCAAGGTGTTGAGAGGATCCGTTTTGGTGGCCTTAGAATCGCTTCTCTGTTTTTTGCAGATGATGTGGTCCTATTGGCTTCATCAGATCGTGATCTACAGCTTTCGCTGGAGCGGTTTGCAGCCGAGTGTGATGCGGCCGGGATGAGGATCAGTTCCTCCAAATCCGAGGCCATGGTCTTGAGCCGGAAAAGGGTAGCATGCCCTCTCCGGGTCGGGGATGAGGTCCTGCCCCAAGTGGAGGAGTTTAAGTATCTCGGGGTCTTGTTCACGAATGAGGGAAAACTGGAGCGTGAGATCGATAGGCGGATAGGTGCAGCATCCGCAGTGAAGCGGGCGCTGTACCGGTCTGTCGTGGTGAAGAGAGAGCTGAGTCGAAAGGCAAAGCTCTCAATTTACCGATCGATCTACGTTCCCACCCTCATCTATGGTCATGAGCTTTGGGTTGTGACCGAAAGAACGAGATCTCGGATACAAGCGGCTGAAATGAGTTTTCTCCGCAGGGTGTCTGGACTCTCCCTTAGAGATAGGGTGAGAAGCTCAGTCATCCGGGAGGGACTCGGAGTAGAGCCGCTGCTTCTCCACATCGAGAGGAGCCAGTTGAGGTGGCTCGGGCATCTGGTTAGGATGCCTCCTGGACGCCTCCCTGGTGAGGTGTTCCGGGCATGTCCCACCGGGAGGAGACCCAGAGGAAGACCCAGGACACGCTGGAGGGACTATGTTTCTCGGCTGGCCTGGGAACGCCTTGGGATTCCCCCAGAGGAGCTGCTCCAAGTGGCTGGGGAGAGGGAAGTCTGGGCCTCCCTACTTAGGCTGCTACCCCCGCGACCCGACCCCGGATAAGCGGACGAAAATGGATGGATGGATGAATATGAAAGTAGCTAAGGTAATTCCTCTTTAAAAATGGTAATAAATGTGTATTCAATAATTATAGGCCAATATCCTTGTTACCACAGTTCTCAAAAATTCTAGAAAAACTATTTGTGACCAGATTGGATCAATTTATTGATAAGCAAAATATTTTAAGTAGCAGTCAGTATGGGTTTAGAGGAAAAAACTCTACATCAATGGCTCTCATGGATTTAATGGAACAAATAACTAATGCTGTCGATCATAAACAGTACTGTGTTAGTGTTTTTGTTGATCTAAAAAAAGCATTTGATACCATTGACCACACCATTCTCCTTGAAAAACTAAATAAATATGGTATTAGAGGACCAGCATTACAGTGGGTATCTAGCTATTTGAAAGACAGGAAACAGTTTGTGCAAATAAATGATGTTAGATCTGACCTCCGTGATATCACTTGTGGAGTTCCTCAGGGTTCTGTGCTTGGACCAAAGTTATTTATTTTATATGTGAATGACTTGGTAAATGTGTCAGGACTACTTAAATGTGTTCTTTTTGCCGATGACACCACATTTTTCTGTTCGGGTAAAGACATAAAACAGATTTTGGATATGATGAAAACAGAATTTATAAAAATACAAACTTGGTTTAAATTAAACAAATTATCTTTGAATTTAGATAAAACTAATTACATGATATTCAGTAACAAAAAGAGAATTGTTGACGATCCATTTGAAATTGAAGATGTTGTGATCTGTAAAGTGAGTGAAGTGAAGTTTCTGGGTGTTATCATTGATGACAAACTGTCATGGAAACAGCATGTAAATTCCATTAAAACAAAAATAGCTAGATCAATTGCAGTACTGTATAAAGTCAGGGATTTTTTAATTGATAAAGTTCTGTATATGTTGTATAACACAATCATTGTTCCATATCTATTGTATTGAGATTTGGGGAAAAGCGTGCAAAACAATTACAAAGCCTGTTTATATTTTACAAAAGAGAGCTGTAAGAGTAATCACCAGAAAACATTTCAGTCACCCATCAAACACCTTGTTTCTTCAGCTAAATTTATTGAAATTCCAGGAATTGGTAGATTATAGTATTTTATCAGTTATGTATAGGGCTCATAATAACACATTACCTTTAAATATCCAAAGAAATTTTAGAAAAAGACAAAGTTATTACAATCTCAAAGGAACAGAGATATTCATCAAACCACAATTCAGAACCAGCTTAAAGGGACGGTCTACCTCAATTCAGGGAGTTGGATTGTGGAATGTTCTGGAGAGTGATGTTAAAAATGCAAAATCAATGTATACATTTAAAAAAAAGGTAAAAAAGGACTTGCTCAAAAACTATATATGATGTAGCTTAGCGTGTTTGTGTATTACAGTTAGAAAAATTAAGTAGAGTTATTCATTTTGTGATGTAGTTTGAAGGTTTTCATTGTTTGAACAAATTGTGAAATAAGGGGCAGATATAATAAGATTTCATCTTCTTTCTGCTCCTTTCATTTTATCCTACTTGTATTCTTGTATCTGATGAAACTTTTTTGTATCGTTCTTTTAAAATGAATAAATAAACATCAAATCAAAAATAAAAAAATCCATTACCTGCTTCTTCCTTTCTAGGTATCAGGGGTCACTGGTGCCTATATCCAGCGGTCACTGTGCGAGACACACACTGGACAGGCCTCCAGTCCATCACAGGGACACATAGAGACAAACAAGACAAACAACCATTCACTGCACTCACACCAAGACAATTTGGAGTTACCAGTTAGCCGAACATACATGTTTTTGGTCTGGGAAAGAAAAGCAAAATACCCAGAGAAACCCCACGCACGGGCAGAGAGAACATGCAACTTCACCCAGAAAGGCCCCCGGCTGGGATTCAATCTGGCAACCTTCTCATTGAGAGGTGACAGCTCTGTCAATTGTGCCACCTGTTTTATTACGGTAATCCTACAAAAAAATGTGTAACTGATCTAAAGTAATTTCTGAGGAAAGTGCAACATACAGTAGTGTTCTTAGATTCGGCTGAGAGCTGAACACAAAAAGCAAACTTTTGACATTTTCTTGTACATTTCTAAGAAATGCCTTGCATGTAAAAAAATAAAAAATAAAAAAAAGAAGAAAAAAGCTAGTGGCTGACACAATACTGCAGAAAGAAATGGTCTCACAGGAAAACCCAACCAAGACACTGTCAACCCTGAAGCTCCAAATAATGTGCAAAGTTCACAGAACATCTGTAAGTGTCTGTGGAAATGTTGCAAAGAGATGTAGGAGCTGCTGTCCAGCAGAGGCAGAATCTAGTTTGAGTTCAGGACAAGACTGATTCCAAATCCACTTAGTCTTAAGTGTACCGGTAAAATCAACAGATTATCTGAAGGATATTCTTATTCCATACTCATCCACCCGGTCGCTGCGGTCACAGAACAGTAATCTCCTTCACATTCCGAGAACCAAATTAAGGACCATGGGAGACCGGGCTTTCAGTGTGGCTGCCCCCCGCCTGTGGAACTCTCTTCCTGACTGTCTGAGAGCCCCACAGTCTGTGGTTGACTTTAAGAGCGGCTTGAAGACCTTTCTTTTCAACCGAGCATACTCTACCTCCTCATGATTCTACTTTTGATCTTAGTTGATACTGTTATTGATTTTACTTGTTTTATTACTTGTTTTATTGACATTTAATTCTGTTGCACCTTGTAGCACTTTGAGATTTTCATTAATGAAAAGTGCGTTATAAATTGAATTCATTATTATTATTAAAATATTAATTTTACAATGTGTCAGAAATATGTAAAATTACCATGGCATACTGCAAACTTTATGCTAAAAAAACAGTTATGTCTGTTTTCCCTTTTCTTTAGTGTAATGTTTCTTTGCATCTGTAAACATCTACAAAGTACATAGTTCCAAACCCACACCAAAAGCTGTTATTTTCTCCTTCAAAAGATGCTGCTCTGGAGCTGCTATTGCAACATAACTAATAACTACATTTTATTTGTTTTTTTTTTTAAATAAAACCTTTGTTTCATATGGTCAGTTGGCTGTAGTGGCTATTCATTCATTCATTCAACCTTTATTTAGTCAGGTAAATCTTTCGAACCTCATGGGCTCATTTACGAAAGCGACCTGCTAAAACTAAAGAACAATGAACAGCAATGGTAGAATTTCCTTAAACAATAAACAAACAAACAAACAATAGAAAACAAAAGAGAGAAAAAAAAAATATATATATATATATATATATTTTTTTTTAACAAAGTATCAAAAAACTAGCAAAACATTATAAGGTAGACGTATAAAATCAAAGACAGGAACAAATCTGCATTGGTTTTTGCCAGGATTCCAACAGATTCTGAAAACCATTTAGAGAAGTCAAGGTCGAGAGCTTCAGATCTTTTTGTAAGATATTCCATGAAGCAGGAGCAGAGTAGGAGAAGGCCCTTTTTCCAAGTTCAGTCCTCACTGACGGAACACTGCAGGTAATCATGTCCTGAGAGCGCACGCTGTAGCTGCACTCACGCAAAGACATGTAGGAGGAGATGTATGAGGGCAGCAGACCAAGAAGTGATTTAAAGATGAAAATGTACCAGTGGAAGAGTCTGCGTGAGGTTAATGATGTCCAGTTAACCAGTGAATACAGGGTGCAGTGGTGGGTACGATAATCACAACCAGTTATGAATCTTAGTGCACCATGATAGACAACATCCAACATCCGCAGGGTGCTTGTAGGAGCATTCATGTAGAGAATGTCACCGTAATCAATGGAGGGAAGGAAAGTCACAGATACAAGGCGTTTCCTAACATTCAGTGTTAGACATGATCTGTTTCTGAAAAAGAAACCCAGTTTAACTTTCAGTTTCTTCACTAGGTTTTCCACGTGGAGTTTAAAAGAGAGATGTGAATCGATCAGGATACCCAGATATTTATAGGAATCAACAAACTCAATAGGGACACCATTTGAAGATAAAATCAGAGGAGGATCTGCTGGAACCGCCTTCCTATTTGAAAAAAACATCCCTTTTGTTTTATCAGCATTTAGGACAAGTTTGAGACGGAACAAATCTGACTGGATGATGTCAAAAGCGGATTGCAGTAACTGGAAAGCCTTAGCTACTGTTTTAGCTCGGCAATAAACAACTGTATCATCAGCATAGAAATGTAAGGATGCATCAGGGATGCAGTGACCTACATTAGCTATGTAGATTGTAAAGAGAGTGGGTCCTAAAACTGAGCCTTGTGGTACACCATTTTTAACTGTTAAATAGCTGGAAGAAGTACCGTTATGTTGAACACATTGCCTCCGATTGGAAAGATAGTTAGAAAACCAACCGATGGTGTGATCAGAGAAACCGATTTCTGAGAGCTTATGACACAGGATGTTATGATCCACAGTGTCAAAAGCTTTAGACAGGTCTAAGAAAAGTGCAGCACAATAGTCCTTAGCATCCAATGCTTCAACAACATCATTCAGAACCTTCAGAGAAGCAGTTGTTGTGCTGTGTTTTTTCCTGAAACCAGATTGATGAAGAGGTAAGATGTTAAATGAGTCCAGATAGTTTTTGATCTGAGAGTTTATCAGTTTTTCTAGAACCTTGGCTAAGATGCAGAGTTTAGAGATCGGTCGATAATTGTTCATGAGGTGGGGTCACCTCCCTTCAGCAAAGGAAGAACAAAGGCTGTTTTCCAAGCATCCGGAATGGTGTTTTGGCTTATGGACAGATTAAAGATGTGGGTCACAGGGACTGTGATGATATGAGCAGCCAGCCTTAAGAAATAAGGTGGAAGTTCATCTGGACCTGCAGATTTTTTAGGATCAAGATCATTTAACAGTTTATTTACCTCACTGACTGAGAACGGAGAAAAAGAGAAGGTGTGATTAACAGATGGTTGACTTGTAGGAGGGATTTGATTTGTAGAAGTTTGATTATTAGATAAAGTGGCTGATTTTCCGTTTGTAACTGTGTCAAATAATGAACTAGAAGCAACAAAATGTTTATTGAAACAGTTCAGGATCTCGTGCTTATTTGACACAGGAACAGAGTCAACAAGAAATTGTGATGGGAGGTCAGATGATTGGGGGGTGCCTGAGAGAGATTTGATGGTTTTCCAGAATTTTTTAGGATCGTTTAGATTTTTGGAGGTCTGAGATAAGAAGTAGTTACGTTTTGCGGCTTTGATGGCAGTTGTGCATTTATTCCTTAGCTGCCGAAATTTCAACCAATCAGTGTCTGAGTGTGATTTTCTTGCTGCGGCCCAAAGATGATCTCTCCAGTGCAGGAGATCAGCTAGTTCAGGAGTAAACCAGGGGCTGTCACGGCTCTTTATCCTGAACTGCCGGAAAGGAGCGTGTTTGTTTACAAAGAAAATGAAACTTTCATGAAAATAGTTCCAAGCGGTGTTCACGTCATTGATTTGTAGGATACGTTGCCAATCAAAGAGGGATAGATCCCAAAGGATTGAGTCCAAAAATTAATAAGTTGTAGATGTCATCCCAGTGAGTGTTTTCTGAGAGTTTTAATCAAATCTGTCCAGTAGTTAATTGCAGTTTTCTATCACTTAGCTACATTTTTATCATACTGTTTAGGAAGCTTTGACATAAGTTGTATACAGTATGTGCCAATAATTCCTTTCAGAGAATTTCAATTAATTATACCTACTGGTCCATGTGGTATTTTTGAAATGGTACAAAGAAACACAGAAAAAAGGCAAAATCATTGTGACTTTCGATTGTGGACAAAAAAAAATCAAACCTTATTGAGACTTGTGGCTTTCCGAACCTGTTTTATAATGTGGTTGTACTATCATGACAACCTGACAGCTGTGCAGAATGGGAGAACGTGGGAACTATTTCCCACTGACAGTCAGCTACATGAACATGTCGGGTACACATGAAGACACAGTCTAACCAGAAAGGTAAAAGAAGAAAGAAAGAGACAGAGCTCAAACAGGAGACAAAAAGGCTAAAACGGGTTGAGAAAGCATGATCCACTTATTGGTGATGATTGTGTTGATGAAAGTGGTGGTGGTCGTTTCCCTGCAGAACTGACCTGTCCTTCTCCCCGAGTGAACCGAGTATTTAGGAAAGACAACTGCTGGTTTGTGTTTGTTTTCAGGAAAAGAGCCCTGCTGCTCACATTAGACCATTTTCTAAGTCTATTTTAGGATGTCGAGGAAAGCAGAGGAGAAAATGGGAAAGGAATGAAAAGTGACAGGATGCAGATTAGGTAAATGTTACAAGATGATAGCTGTATCTGCAAATTTCCCATCAATTCTCCTCAATACCTTCCCCCTATAAGATGTTATTGTTGTTGTTCTGCAGCCATCTCTTCTTCAGATGCTTGTTCAGTTTGTACCACACTTTATTGCCATCACTTTTGCCATTTTGTTTCTGTAGTAGAGTATATACATGTAAAGTTCATGCTGTTCTGATGAGGCTGAATTATTTTACTGTTATTAAATGATTATCTTGTTGTGGGACTCAGTGTGGCTGTATAGATCCTGGTTGTATTTTCCTTTTTTAAACATTCCTAAGCCTTGTCTTTTAGCCAAGTGACCTTTGAGTGAACAATAAGTCACTCCTTGTCCCTGGAATCATAATTAGCATGCGTCTATGAGGAGAAAAAAAAAAGTTAAACATGCTAAACATTTAGAAAAAAATACATAAGAAGAGCTGTTTGTGATTGCAAAAAAATATTGTAAAGCACTTTATATGTTAAAAGGGGTTTAAGAATTTTAAAGCCTTTACCGGGAACATTCAAAAGTTTTGGTCTTTTACCAAATAAAGGTTTGCTTTATTTTTATCAGTTTTCTTTACCCCTTGTCCCCACTCAAAGTCATATTTGCTGCTTGAAGATTAAGTTATTATAGTTAGCATCAACTGCTGTCATCACCCAGTTGAGAAGTTTTCCAACTTAAAAACGAAGTAAAAACAAAACAAAGCCATGTAACGTTTATTTTTTTGTTATAATGTAATAAAACAAACCTTGATCATGTGAGCAGCTGGTTTCGGCTGTCATCAGCCAACTGGTTGATCCACTGTGGGAGGGTGCTATTTATAAGACTGAGCTGAACACAGCTTCTCAGACTGAGGAAGTCTTTCGGACGAAAGACGAAACGTTTCTACAGTTGTTTTTTTTTTGCTTTGTTTTGTTTTGTTTTTTGAATGTCCAGAGGACCAGACTTAGCTTTTTTGGATTTTTCTACCTGGATTATTGAGCATGTATCAGGGTATGTAAAAAGAATTGAAACATAAATATGGACATTTTAACTCCATTTTGGATATTTTCTAACCCCCTGAAATCAAATGTCAATTAATGCTAATTTAAACTAGCCTACGGTAAATGAAAATGTATTGCCAAAAATTCAGACTGTAAATATAAACATCTTGGTAGGTTAAAAAGAATAGGTGTACAGTTACGTGGCGTAAAAACTGATTCCCACAAACATTTTGTGGGAATCAGTTTTGTTTGTGGCTCCTCAGATTGAAGAAGTCCTTTGGATGAAGGACAAAACGTCTCAGCAAAATAAAAATAAACGTCCAGATGATCTGACTGAACATTGTTGGATTTTATACCTGGATTACTGCGCATGAACTTTGGTGTTTTGAACCACTTTGGGATGACTGTCTCAGATGAGTTGACAAGGGAGAGGGCAGGCACCGAAGGAGAGTGCAAGCCCCAGAGGACATCTAGCAACAGCAAACTGTTTTTTTTTTTCCCACTATGGAGTATGTTGTTTGTGGGAATCAGTTTTGTTTGGTGGCTTAATTCTCGGATTGAGGAAGTCCTTTGGATGAAGGATGAAACGTCTCAGAAAAAAAGAAACCGCCCAGATGACCTGACTGAACATCGTTGGCTACTGCTACATTCACAAGACAGAATACAGGTAGTTCCCGACTTACGAGCGCTCTTACCTACGAGGTTCCAGACTTACGAGCTGGCGAACAAGCAGTAAATTTGTAAAGAACATACAAAAAATACAGCACTTTCATGTGTTTTTAGATGAAAGTGTGTTAGCTAACCGTTTGGAAACAAGTTTCTTAGCATGTTTATGAACTAGTATGAACATTTGTGATGAAAAACGAGTGTTTGTAGTAGCGCTAGCATAAATTTTCCAACTTACGACCGAAAATCCGGACTTACGAGAACACGTGTTTCGTGTTCCGACATGCAAATTTTCGTCTTACGAGAGCCTCGCAGGAACGGAACTCGCTCGTAAGTCGGGGACTACCTGTATTCGGTTATAAATCTGACATTTTTCCTCCAATCCCTGCAGGCAACAACCCCTCAAAAACAAATTTACATCTTTCGCACACCGTTTCCTGAACTCAGCCTGAAAAATGTGCAGCTCGACAGTCTGATGCAGATCACGTTAGAAACAACTGCAGAAAAATGGCCTCTGAAGTTACTCGCTGGTCAGCTTAGGGCTACATTAAATAGTAAATCTTTCTCTCCTTCTGGTCATTTGTCGTTTTAATGTCTACCATCGTTCAACAACTGAAACTAGATCTTCTCCTCTCATGGTCATCGTTCCAGCCTCAGTAGAATTGCCGTAATTCTTCCGAGCTGGGACTCCATAGGCTGTTGCAGTGTGAAGCCAAAGTTGCATGTGCGCCACTTCAAAAACCTGAGTGATGTTCAAATACTATTGTCTGCACTGCATCTCATAAAAAAATGAACAGGTAAAAAAAAAGTATGATTCATACACTATCTGTAGGTATTTTATAATAAATATGACAGTCAGAATACTGTGCAGTCATGACTCAAAATAATAAAACACTGGAAAATACCCAATAAAATAATAAATCTAAATAACTTACCGGTCAGTCTTCATGTTCCATGCAGCAAATTAAAAAAGCTCTACCTTCAAATAGACTTAATACTACATTTTCCCAACTCATAATCTCATTTTTATATATGTGGCTCTAGAAAAAAAGGAACCTTTTCAAAGTTCTGCTCATATTTCAGGACAATTTGCGATAGATTTTCACAACAGCACTGCGTTAGCTCTCCTCTAGATGACAAATGAGTCACCGGTGTGTTTGAATTCAGATTCTCACACGATTTTAAATCAGTTGGATCTGATCTTAAGGGCAGAATTGATGAATCCTCTCTCTTGGTTTGTCCCAGTAACACATTACAAATGAACTTTTGCTGTGGTTTTCTCTTACCAAGACATAAAAATTGTGTATTTGGTATATTTCTATTTTAAACATTTTTTTTTTATTATTTCCTGAAATGGTTACTCAGCCTGTTGTTAATGAATCATATATTCTCAAGGTTTGGACTTCCCCTTCGGGTGAACTCAGACCAAGGTACACACTTCACAGGTGAAGTGATGAAAGAACTGTGGAAGACGCTAGGCGTCAAGGCCAACTTTCATGTCGGCTACCACCCACAGGCTTCAGGCCAAGTAGAGAGAGCAAACAGAACTGTGGTGAGTATTTTGAAGAAATACGTGGCTGCAAACCACAAGGACTGGGATGTGAAACTCCCTCTGGTCCTCATGGCCATAAGAGCCACTCCACACACATCAACTGGCATCTCTCCCTTCGAGATGATGACCGGTCGACAAATGACTCTCC